>JAHLJT010003364.1:0-19619 GCA_031308135.1 Acheta domesticus | reverse complement strand
GGCATAGAAGATGACGTATTTGCCGATTATGAGAAGAATAATATCGTCATCACACATTCAGTCAATCGCAGTGAGATAATCGTGGCGATGTAGCGGTAAACTACAAACCGAACATCGTTTCTTCGCATATGCGTATATCAAATACACGTGACGTCACAATATAGTTGTTTCCAAAATTATCTTTGATTATCTCATAAATCTATAATGCTGTTAAAAATGTATGCATTGGTTTATTATTTTGCTTTATTGCATTCGTACAAATTTTAAAACTCGCTCCTAACAACGCTTGTTTTCAAAACATATATTACACACTAGTAATATAATATACTACTGTCGACATCGATGTTGATGTGAGGAAATCAATTAAATTATTTCCGTGATTCGCTTGCACCGTTAGCAATACGATTAAAATTAAAAACAAATTGGAAATGTTGGATATGAAACCTTTCCATGAAAGGGAAACTGTCATGGACACTCGGAGACGACATGACGACGGCGGTCTTCGAGTTCCTCAATTACACAGTAACACCGGTGAAGAGAAAGCGACAACAGTTATTAATAGGAGAGAACCAATCAAGGTGCGGGAAACGGAGCGAAAGATCATTTCGCATAGTTCGCAGACTCCCTCTCCCTCCCTGCGGACAGGCAAATAGCTAAAGCGACGCCTCGACCTGCGCCTAAGCCATTCATAAGTCCTTAGAGAGCGGGACGCCAACTTCATAAAGGACTTGCGCCCAATTCTGCATAAAGCCTCCAATCACCTTCAGCGATAGTGGCTCGAATAGTTTCGTCGGTCTTGGCGTTTAGGCAGCACGTCGGGAATTTCACGTCCTCCGACGTCAGGCTGCCATTAAATCACCCGCCTCACCCGCCCTCGAGTACTCACAAAGTTTGTACTTATTACAACCTCCGCTGCGGTGGGATGACACTATTAATACAAAGATTGCTGTATTAATTAATAAACAAAGTATGAATGAGTTATATACAAGATAATTAATAATATGAAGCAACAAAGCGAGATGATCAATTACCTCGCTACTCGCGCGTCTATTATCACGAGATTACACACGATTAAAGAAGAACGAAACACAAAACAGGTGAGATGAGGTGATTTATTAAATTATTGTCGAGAGGATCTCGACGTAATATCGGTAATGAAATGCAGTCGCTGTATCGCCGATTAACGAGTTCGCGGTCCCAGCGACAAAAAAAATTGCCCATCGCTCGACGATCGATGTGCAAAAGATGGATCAAAATACCCGCCCATAAATCATTCGCTCATATTGAATATTCCCGATGTACCTGCCAGTGGATAAATCAAGAGACGACTCGCCCCGCGGCCTCCCGCCGCCCCCCCGCCCCCCGCCAAAGCCGCCCCCGCCGCCCCCCCGCCGCCACCGCCATCGCCGCCGCCGCCGCCGCCACCGCCGGCCGGCGTGCCGTTCCCGCCCTTCGCTCCCCCTCCTCCCGCCCCCGCCGCGTGATGCATGGCTCTCGTAGTGACGTGACGTCACAACCGCAACGCCTCCTTGGAATATAATTGAAACCGCACGTGAACGGTACTTAGCCTCGGCTGTAAATCAGAGGTATCGGGTTGGCTGGAAATGGAAATTCGCGAGGATGTCGGGAAGTTTTGTTGCCGCGAACGTGAATCTTGGCTTGCGATTGGAACGCTCTTAATTGTCATATTTTGACACTTTGTAAAATATACTCTTCCGTTAAATAATATTTACCGCCTAGGCCTTACGCCTCAGGGGGAAGTGCGAAAATAACTACAAATAAATAGCAAGACGTTGCAAACCGTTTTTATTTTTTAACTGCGCCTAACAGACTGTTCAATGTTCAATTTTAACATGCTCTGAAGATTATTCAAAGTCAAAAAAACCTGTTGATTAGATATCTCTTGTCCCGAAATTTCATGTGCGAGATTTCCACAGGCTACAAAAGCAAAACAATGTATTGCACATATTTTAAATTTTCCTCTGAAGAACTGCTCCATATGCTCCTGTGGCCTATCTTGATATTCAAAATATTGCAACAAAACAATACCTTTTTAAACTTATACATTATTATATTTCAACAAAACTTTATTACATAAACGAGCAATTATAAGATGAGACAATAATTAGCCAATCACATTCTTAAATGTTAACTCTAAGACATAAAAATGTTATTACATTACTCTTTCCAGCAATATTCTTTGTAGAGAGTAATATTAATTTGATTAGTCAAAGACTGCCTTTTTAATGATTATAATTCTGATATAAGTCCAATAATTTTCACGCAGACTCAACATTAATATATATATATATATATATATATATATATATATATGTATATCATATTAATATATATTAATATGAGGAACAATTGTACAATAAAGATAAATTAATGTTGAGTCTGCCTGAAAATTATTGGACTTACATCAGAATTATTTTTCAGCCACAAATGTACACGGTAATAGTGACTGTGATTGATCAATAGATTTCTGTGATTCGTAAACTGTGGATAGTCTAGACACAGTGATAAATAAGTTTGTCCTTCTCAGCTAATAAAAATATGAAACCATGTAGTTTTAATATATTACGAGATAATTTTGCGATAAAAACTTAATCTAATTATTTTTTTTCTTGAAATTGTTATTTTTTATGTTAACATTAATAGTTATATTTCCATTGCTTTGTAAACATACGTTTTACCTCTCGCAAATTTAGCGTTTTATGATGTTCATTCCTAAACAATATATTAAATGAATTATTCTTCAATTAAATACACACCCTCGAATTCGAAAAAAACGTTTATTGTAGTTGTTCCTATACCTGTTAGGGTGAATATTTTCATGTATCATAATTAAGTCCCATTAAATTTTTGACAGTCACTTTCTGAGAAAGCTTTGAAACTTGTTAATCCAAACTTTCGCCAAAAAGTTAAATGTTGTAAACAGCTCTTAGAAAACAATTAATTCAATAAATGTAGTCAAAATGTATTTGACGCTGCATTAATTTTTAAAATAAAACATTACAGTAATTAATAGAATACTCGTGAACTTTGTAGCTGCAACATTTTACACGCATGATACGTAAATTTATCAAATAGTGTACCATTTATAACACAAAATTAAAGATAAATACGTGCTTTCAAAAAACCATTTAACAATTAATAGAAGAGACTAAATTGAAATAAACTAAAAATATAGCTCATTGTACTAAATGTAAAGATTGCCCATTGTGGATTGATTGATTACTTCATGCTTCCGGGCACGTCAATTGATACGGTCCCGTAAGTGTAGTGCACGTTCATCGTAAAAGGCGACATTCTTTCCTTGCTGGGTTGTGAGATCCGGTGCCGACCTACATGCCGAATTGAGTGGGGGGGGCGTATCCACGTATTTACCACCAGTTGGGCACCATCCCAGCCTGGACAAGCTCCAGACTGGTCTCCCGACATGTGCAGCAGTATAGTGCATGTAAGGGTGTGTGTGTGTGTGTAAGGGTGAGGATAGAGCAAGGAAGATGCAAAGATCGCGCGTGGTCAGTGGCCCGTTTGTTAGTGTACTGCTCCGGCATTAGCCTAATGTTGATCGGAGAAACCACGGAAAACTACCGATCAGAGCAGCCGCCCGCTAGAATTCTCCACCACATAGCGACTGAATTCAGCCTAGCTAAGTAGCTAGTGTCGAAAATCCTGCCACCGTCGGAACGCGAACCTTAGGACGTCCCGGTCAGAAGGACTGCAGGGACATTAGCTAATATCCTGAAATATCTCGATCTATACTCGATGAACTATAAGAAATCAAAATAAGGAATTAGATAACATGCAAAATACTTTTGATCGTCCACTTAGGCAACGCTAATAAACAAACATATAATTAATTATAATCACAAAATTGATTTCAAAAAAGGTGTCCTGCACCTTCAACACTCGAAAAGGGAGTTGAGGTATTGTTTTGAGAATGAAGTTGCATTGCTTAAGAGGTTATACATGACCAAATCCACAATCTACTTCACACATCTACTATTGAAATGCGGCGAATTTAATGTTTTTACATATTTTTTATTTACAATGATATCACAGACAGTGATTTCCACTTTCCTGCACAATCACTTTGATGACTTAATGCCTCTACCAGAATACAATCGAATTAATTGAATTTATTAGTAATCGACTCCCGTCGTCAGTAGAATTGAAGACCTCTTCAGAATCCTCAGTAAATTAGCTACTCCCTCAACCCAGTTGCTTCTGACGCTGTACCAATAGTCTGGAGTTTGTACCGACTCCAGTGTGCGCTGTGCTAATATACCAGGGCAGTTCTACGTAATATCGTGATTCATTTACTTGCGCGAGCCAATGTTTGATTTCCGGGACTCAGGCAGCCGAAACGCGAGTCGGTCAACGGCAGCGGCGGCGGCGCCTGCAAACACGGCACGCGGCCGTTGCCGCCGCGGCGTAATTGCAATTGAAATGCGCCACCGACCCTCCCTCCAGCGGTCACGAGGCGGGCGGTGCAGCGAGTAGACCGGGGTTGTCCAACTGGCGTCCCGCGGGCCGTATGCGCCCCATGGTGTCCTTTATTGTGGTCCGGAAAGGTTATTAATTAAATGTGAACGTCCCTTGCATCCACAACATCCATATCGGGGGGAACCTTGTGCACACGTCCATGCGCACAAGTCCTGCCGGAGTCCACGTAAAAAAACGCCACTCCAAACGTAAAAATTGGTTAAGGTTAGATTTAGGATTTTTTTTCTAGTAAATTCAGAAATTCAAAATTATCTCCATGTGTTTTATGCATCACTACTGGAACCCGGCCGACGTTGTCTCTCCCTCTTTCCCTCTCTCGTCATCTCCCTCTTTCCCCTTCCATCTCCCTTTCTCTCTGTCTCTCCCTCCCTCCCTTTTTCTCTCTCTCTCCCTCTCATTGTCTCTCCGTCTATCTGTCCCTGTCTCAGTCCGACTGTCTGTGTCTCTGTCTCTGCCTCTCTCTGTCCCTCTCATTCACATTTAGTTGCAGATTCTGCACGTCTCTGAGCAGGTGAGATAATATCGAGAAGCGCCGGACCAGCAAAAATGTAATAGAAAGTTCATAAAGGTCTCATCCTATAGATTACGTAATGAGAAACGTTTTTTGATGCCCTAAAACGCTTTGTTTAGGAGTTATTTGACTATATACATACAAAATGCTGCCAAGTGTTGCAGGTTGCATTTGACGTGAAATATTTAACTTTGTTCTACTGCGCCATGTAGTGGAATTACTACAGAATTAACTGCACATAAACTCCTAGAAGTGCCAACTTTCATGGAGATTGGTCACACGGTGTTGGAGGTTACCTCTTATATCTACACCAATATCCAGTTTTATATGAATAGATAAGGCCTGATATCAAGCATGGTTCCATTTCCAACCCCACCCTTTTGGGAGTAGTCGGAAAAACTCTCGATATCAACAATACGACGAAGTCAGGAATGGATCGCCAGAGTGATGAAAATATTGCCAGCAAACATATTAAGGGTTTTAGCTGTGGCCATTGAGGCCTTGCATGTTGGACACCCCTGGAGTAGACGGTCGAGCGCACGGGCGACTGGGCAGGGCGCTCAATGGAATGGGGTCGGAAGACATTTTAATTATATTTGGTTACGTGCTGGGTGAGAGAATGGGGAGAAATAATGAGCTGAAGAAGGGTTAGGTGGGTTTGGGAAAGCTAGTGAGGTAGTTGATGAGTGCATGGAGTCAGGGAATGAAGGAAGTGGTGGATGAATGATGTGGAGTAAATAGGTGTAAATGGGGGTTGGGTCAGTGAGTGGGATAATCAGTAAGTGATTGAAAAGAAGATGAGAAGTGGCAGAGCGTAAGTGAATCCGAAAGGTGATTTGAAGTGAGAGGCCGGATCGTTGGAAGGATCAGTGAATAGATAGATGTCGAGTGGGCGGTGAAATGATGAGTAAAGTGGTTATTTTGAGCATGGAAGGATAGGTGAGCAGGTGACAGAATGGTTGGACAATAAATGAGGAAGGAGGTGGGTAAAAGGGTGAGTGAGAAAGTGAAGGGGAAGCAGACGATAAACATCACAAAACACTCTTTTCTAAATCAGACGAAAAGGATTGGAACAGCTTACCCTTGGCAGTCTTTGAAACCTTCCCTCGTACTGTAAAATATTTAGAAATAGTTTAGATCGAATATAATTTAGTTTAAATTAACAATATTATGTAGTGTATATTTGTAATTATAATAAGAAATGTACTTGCACTTAAGTGCAGTGCAGTTCATTGTAGAGTTGAGTTCAGTAAAATTTTCACTGAGGGAATTGGGCAAGAAAAACAAAAGAAGTGAAATGGACCGGGCATGGCAAGTGGCTTAGTGTAGTGAAGTGAATTGAAGTGCGAAACGACAATAAGCAGTTGATGGAATAGTTCTCTTACTGTGGTTTGCATGTGTCTTTATTAATCACATTACGCTTGTTAATTATTGTTATATTGTATATTGTTATTATCGTAAAATTGTTGAATCATTATTATTGTATTATCGTTGCATTATTTTTGTATTATTATTAAATTCTGCCAACAGTTTTTGTTAACGATTTGCAATATACTAAATGATCTAAGTTGGCGAGTAAGTGGTTAGGTGGATTTCAGGTGATTTGGCATGTGCGTGAGTATTAGGAACACGTGGGTAATAGGTGGGTGAGCCGGCCTTGCGTGCGGAGCGGACGCGTTGGATTGTTCAGGAGCGCTGGCCAGACGGGGGGCGAGGACGCGAGCGGGGAGTGTTAGCAGACCGGAGCAGAGTTTTGCGGTTTTGTGCACTGCGCGAACCGACGGCCGTCTCCTAAAGCGAAATGGCATAATGAGATTGGATGCTGTGTTAGCTTTCATCTGCGCTCTTCCCGGAATATTGTGCGCCAGTGAGATCAACTGTCCGCTCTGTTTTTAAAGGGTCATTTGAGGCTTATTCTGACAATTGGTCAATGCACTGCTCTTCACAGTTCCTAGTATTAGTAATGTCCACTTCACAAACGCGCAACTCTGTACAAAAATCAACAGGATATCTAGTTTGTTATTTTTTTTAAATGAAAATGACACTTTTTGAGAAACCAAAGATTGCATAATAAATAGTATATTATCCTGTAAAGAAAGTTTTGTAAGAAAGTTTCAGTACTCTAATTCTCATATAAAAAATCCGTCACATTTGAAACCTCTATTTAAACAACTCAGAATCATAGAACACTAAACAAAACAAATATTTTAAAACCATCAGACATTTATAATTTGTTTTTGTTGTGACAAATGCAAAGTATCTAAAAGTTTGCAGTGAAAGAATAGTTTATTAGATGGGCCTCTAAACTAACATCAGCAAAACAGAAAATATCAAAATATAATTGTTAGAAAACATATTATTTTAAAAGTTTTCCACGTAAGAAAGTAAAAGATAAAACTAGTTTTCAATGACGAAAAGGCTTCAGTCTAATATTTGGAGGAAATAACGTAATGCTTAAGGGGAGGTATACGCCCTCCTTGCTCTTTGCATCCCTTATTAGAGCGACATCACAGCCTGCGCATCTCTGACATCTAATATTAATAACTTTGTAAACTAGTTAAATTATAATTAAAGTCTGAACACGACTATACGGGCATCTATAACATTTTCTCGGAAGACTTTCAATGTTCGCAAACGTATTACTTCTTGGAAGTGTGTAGTATCTGTTAGAGCAGAGAGATTTAAGGACACTTCAGTCAAAACATGTCGTTAGAGATCGAAAATTAGAAGGTTTCTTATTGTAGTAATTCTTAACACTCAATGCAGTTGGATTAGGAAAGGCAAAAAGTCTATCTAGAATTTAAATATTTCAATCTTTCTCCTTCCATCTCTTTCCCTCCCCGTCTCTCTGAGCTCTCTCTGCATGATTCTATACTCTGTCTGTCTCTCTCTCCGCCTGTCTCTTTCTGTGTCTGTCTCTTTCACTCTGTCATATCTCTGTTTCTCTCTCTGTCTTTGTTTCTGTCTCTCTTTCACTATGTATCTTTCTCTCCCTCTCTCGCGCTTGCTTGTCCTATGCACCTCGGCCTCGCCCTGCGCCACAAGGCAACGCCCAGCAACAATGAAGCCCAGATGGAGCTCAGTTTGAATGACAATTGAATTAAGCGCAATATTGTGCTGCTGCGCCGTTTAGTAGAGTTAACCACAAAATTAACAGCACAAAAACCTTCTGCGTGAAAAACACGTAGATGTTTCATCTTTCATGGAGACCGGGCACGCGATTGTACCGCACCGCTGCTGGCCTCTAGCGGAATATATTATAACCTGTCTTTTAGCGACAGGCGAAAAATAATGATCCCGGTGCATCTACCAACATATTATTTAAATTATTTATTTTCCATTTGTGTTGTATTAATCTTTACCAAGCTTTGAAAGTCACTGCGTCCTGAAGAGCCTCGTATCTATTTCTATCTTCTCATACACTCCTTTTTGAGGAATCGACGTCTATTACACGCCGTTGAATTCACGTTTATTCGTATAGAAGATGAACCATATATTTATAATTTTTTCTACGGCTTTTTCCAGCCGACAGCCGGTTACCCTTTACGGCCCTATGAGACGCATATTCGACCACACACTAGACATGAACATCCTTGCGGGCTTCTCCGACCTGGGGTCAGCAAAATGCGAGGCACTCCGCGTGGCATGCATAAGAGACAAGGGACAACCAACTATGCCCAAGGCGGAACTCGAACCTGCGATCTTTCAGATCGAAGCGTTGAATCGGTACATGCTCTTAGCCACCTCGGCCATCCAGGTCGGCAATTATGATTTGGCCGTTTGCTAAAATATAATTACGGCCCCAATTTGGGGGAGAGTAAGCAATCGAATAGTCTGCTTATGTTGGTATTAACCTACCTTCCACTGACGTGCTGAAATATCACTCTTGATATTATTTTATTAGTTCACACAAGGAATAAAATTAGCGAAGCCATGTTTAATATAAGTGATCTAAACGTGTACGGATCTTCCAATGACGTGCGTGAATCGAGTGAATATGCCATTGGACCTCCGATGTAATGGGGACTAGCATACAATTACTTCACTGAAGGAGATGTGAATACTTTGAGTAGAAAAAGTGTGGATTCAAGCTTATCTCAAGAATGGTTAAAATCAGGGTTTGATTTTTGGTGGAACGCGACGGAACGGCGTTCCGGTACCACGGGAACGAAGTTTAAAAAGCATAGAACAAACCTTTGATTCATTGAAGATTGCGAGCGCGTCAACTGCTAAGGTCTATAGTCCCGTAAAAGTAGTGCATTTTTTGTAAGGGGCTGTGACCTTCCCCCGCTGGATGGTGAGATCCGGTGCCGATCTACAAGTCGGCTAGGGCTTTTTTCCACAACCAGGTATCTCCCACCAGCAGGACACCGCCCCAGCTCTAAGCTCTCGACCGGTCTCCCAACATGTGTGGTATTGTAGTATATGTGAGTGTAAGTAAGGAATGAGGACAGGACCGCGAAGAGGAAGGAAAAATCGCGCGCGGCCCATGGCCCGTTTGTTAGAGTACTGCTCCGGCATTCGTCTGGTATTGATCGGAGAAACCACGGAAAACTACCGATCAGAGCAGCCGACAGCTAGAATTCTTCTCCAGACAACCACAGAATTCTACCTATCTATGACGCTATTGTCGCAAATCCTGCTACTATTGGTTCTCGAATCTAGAACCTCCTGGTCAGTGGCACTGCAGTGACATCAGTCGATGACCTGAACTATCTCACCCGGTTCTCTCTATTTCAGGTAACCATTGCTACAATGTGTATATATGTATTTGTAGTGTTAGTTCTGAATACAATTGTACTGAAATTGAATTATACGTTATCATTTGACAAACTCTACAGCTTGATTGACACCACTCACGCGATGAATCGAGTTAGGGAACCGCTGTGGCAGTCGAGTTAAGGAGTTGCATTCAACTGAGCATACCTCATTCAGAAATACCAGGAAACGATTGGATCTGCCACGCCATTCACTAATTGCAAATTCCATTGTGATCACTTATGTGACTCAATGGTCAATGGTCAAACGTAGCACATGTTCCGTTTATGTGTGCATCACCTGCAATTCAAACTGCCCGCTCATCGTGTACATCATTCCCATTGCATTTTGCTTTCATGTCACGCTTTTAATTTTTTTCTTCTAGTGAATTTTTAGCAGTCTTCCCAGAATTGACTCAGTCAATTACATGGAAGTTGAGGTAGAACCGCCAGCAGAACCTCCAGACTCGTCCTTTTTCCCCGTACATTTTCAACGCCACCGCCGCCACAGCCACCGCCGAGTTGAGCTTCATTTCCTTCCTCTGAAATTTGGCAAAAGCCGCGAGACACGTGTGTGATCTGATTTAACCTCCAACGCGGAGCGGATGTCACGGCGGCGAAATTAATTACTCATTGCAAACGCAATCACATCACCCGGGTGAGTTAAGTGGGAGGGTGAGCAGTCTTCCCGGCGGAGTCGAATTCCTAATTTGCGCCAGTGCACTGATTAAATTGCCGCTCCATCTCGACGCAGGATGCGGGGTGAGAGGGCGCGGTTGAAATGTTAGGCGTTGCCTCGAATTTGCTTCTGTTTCCAGCACACCTCGTTGAAGCACAGTGAACAAAATCACGGAACTCTCCGGACAAAAATTAAATTTTTTGGCAGCCACTAGTAAAAGCGGTTCTTTCACGAAATGCGCAGGGTGCTAAAATTCAATTTTTGTCGCTAGTGCTAAAACTGAGACGATCTCAAGTGTGCAGATAAATCTGTGAATGTCCCAAAGAAAAAAGAATACTTTTGTGTTCATCACCTTCTAGTGACTTTATTGTATCGTTAAGTGGTTTGTATACTTGAATTAAAATAAGATGAAAGTCAGTAAGGTTGTCTAAAATGTAGTGTATGACACTGGTAATAGTGATTTTATTGGCCTCGTCTTATCGGCCTCGTGTCGCAACCTTTCCTAGTTACAAAATAGAATGTAATTTTTACCACTCGTATCATAAATAACTATTATATCAGGCAGTCAGCGCCCAAAATGGCCCAGACTCGGTATTGTAGATCTGAGATAACAGATGATTATTTTTGCTTGAAATATTCGATTTATGATTACATTTTCAAGATCACAACTTGAAGCGTAATATATTTTAGTGAATTAAAAATACACAAGATAATGATTAATGATTGTTTCAGTTTCTTGTAGTTTTTGTTCACTAATTCTAATTAGTATGTGTGATAGATCAATTTTGGAGTTACTATTTGTAAAATTCTCGTATAGATGGGATTTGAACTATTGTTAAATGTTCATTTTGCTGGAAATAGAACATTACACTCTTTACAAAACCTCGAAATTAATGTTTTAGTAATTAGTAAAATTAAAGTTAGCACACGACTTGAAAAATGTAAACATACGTAGGTCATTCAATAATTAAAGAGACAAATTTATCTGGAGAAAATCAGTGGGTAGGATAAGTTTGGTAATTTTAGGACTTTAAGTTGGCATCGCTGCGATGAGCCTTGACCATCTGGAGGATTAGCATTGTTGTGCTCATAACCTGAAAATTAAGTTGGACGTTGGCGAGTTGGTTGAACCACATTGGTTGAACAACGTTCTGTGATTCGTTTTGAACTTGCTGAAGGTGAAAAAACAGCTAATAATATACTCTGGCATGACTAAAGTGTATGGTGAAAGAGAGAATTTTTAAAAGAAGCGCGAGAATTTTTAAAAGTGGGTAAAACAGTTCAAATGTGGTTGAGGCTCAGTGACTGACAAACATCGTTCTGGCCGCATCAGCAGGAAAAGTTACGTTGACTGTGTTTGGAGACAACGTGGGCTTTTTGTGATTATCACGAAGAACAGCGTATAATAAACAGCCAATACTGCTTAGATATACTTTTAAAGCCAGTGAATGAATGGTGAAGCCAGTCATGAGAGAGATATGTCATGTATCTCAGAGGATTCTCCAGCAAAACAACACACGTCCCCACACTGATCAACAAAGGCATGAATTCAGCGACAAAATGGGATTGGAAGGTACTGCCTCATCTCCCTTACAGCCCCGATTAAACACCATCTGATTTCCATGTATTTGGTTCACTGAAGGAGGCATTACGTGGGAAGAACTTTCAGGATAAGGAAGTTGTCGAAAAATTTGTGGGAAATTGGTTCAAACACCAAGAAAAAGAGTTCTTTAGAACCGTTATAAAAATGTCAGTAAGCCGTTGGAACAAGTGCATAAATGATGATAGGGAATATATAAAAAAGTAAGAAAAGTCCTGTTTTGTAAAACTAAACGTGTATTTTTCTAGACCAATTTGTCTCTTTATTTGCTGAATGCCCCTCGCATTATCAGAATTACTATATTTCAATTTATTAATTTTAAAATATTAGACAATAGAACGATACTATTTATTTAATTTTTTATCACTATCCTTGCCAAATTAATTCATCAAGCAGGTGGAAGTGACTTAATTTTTGAGTTTATTGAATCACATGTTTGTAGGCATCTGACAACGGATGTAAACGTAGGTTGAAACGGGTATTGAATATTTTGCAAAACACGAAGAGAGAAACAGGCCTCCCCTACACTTATTTTTGTACTTTCGCTAAGATTTGGAGAATTATTCCCCCAACTCGGATTTATGTCCTAAATAATGTGACATGTACGTGAAATTTGAGTTAGTAATCTCCTTCACTTAATCTGTGGTATCATTTTAGTCTTTTTTCGGTAGTGAACGACAGAAATCCTTCTTATTCATATGTAAGTTGCCACCTGTTACATTGTCAGTGAGAAATATGCTTAATTGACAATCGAATTGGGTAAAGTCTCCTTGAAGAATGTCTTCCAGTCTTTTTCCTCTTCTCAATTTTATTTCGGCAAATAATACAGACATGAGAATTGTCATTTTCCAGGATACCTCTTACAGTATTTTCTCCGCTTTGGAACAATCCTAAACCAACTTCGGAACTGATTAAATAATTATTTCCAAATGTATAATAAAAATGTCCAGTAACTTCTTGCATTCATGATTTATGAAAGTATGTCATTTTAAATTGTATTTACATTTAAATTGTTTTTGCATAAATAAATTTTATAATTGCATAGGGTTTACTATAATTTCTTTGAACTATTTGTACGTCACTTTTGCATGAAACAGTTTTCTTCTTATATGACTTGATAGTTATAGGAAGAGTGTTAGATTCTCGAATGAAGCTGAAGTGCTTCAAGATTACTCTTTAGATGGGCAGTATGAAGAAGATAAGGAAATCGTAACTCTATGAAGAGCCACTTCACCGCACGAGGATAGCACATTGAATTCAGTACGCAAATGCAACTTGTACTGTCATGTGCTACCAAATTCATTATCTGTTGAGTTATTTACCACCTTTAAGCGATAATACCAGCATATTTTTAAAGTAACAATCTAGAAACTTAATATTTATAGATCGGCTCATTTGAGTGCTGACTGCCTCAACAACGCTCAACAAGTCAGTGGAAGTCGAACTGGCAGACGTTAAGGACCAATTAGAAGAATCCAAGAGCTTCGCTCAAAATGAATTTAAATTTAGTACCTATGTTAGTATTTATTTAGTTATTTATTTTTCTTTTTTTCATTTTATTTTATTATATTTTATAAAGTGCTTTTAATTGAATTTGACTACACGTTTTAGGGTCCTTGATAAATAGTAGCTGACGGAAAGGTGCCATTAACCACTTATAATTGTAATATCTCCAAAAATCCAAGATCACTTAGTGGATCCAGTCTTGATCAAAGTTTTCTGTTATCTAAAAAACAACTCTTTGTTCTACTTTCAACAACTTTGAAAAACAAGGTTAACACACATTCAATTCCTTTCATTTTTCATTACTCTTTTACTTCAATTATACTTCTTTCCGAACTTGCTTACATTAATTTAAATAATCACTTCATCACCTGCAAAGGGTACGGTTTCTTCACTATAATAAAACACTTCCCTGCAAAAATGCATCCGTCACAGTTTCAGCCTAACTCATAAATCATTCACAATAACTTTTATTTCACTCGTTCAACTCGCAGATACGTGATAAACATACTTAATGTACCACAACTAAACCAATAACTACTTCATGTAGAACACATGTGTGACATCATATGCACCTTCTTACCACAATATAAACATCCGTTAGCAAAATGTCGTTTTCCAAACAATTAAAATCAATATCCAAGTTTCTTTGATAAAGAGTGAAGAAAAACACAATCATTCTTAAATATAAACATTTCACATTAAACAACTGACGGTAAAATCAACAGTCTTCACCTATCCCACAGATATATGCAATTCTGTGCATTAACGAACTCAATCGTAGACCTCAGTAGTCATCCTCTGGCAGCTTATCTGACATTGATGCACTCTTGAATCTTTGATGTCATGTTAGGCGAAAAAGTCCAGAAAAGTAATTATTTTGTGAATATGTTAAGGTTTATGGTTGTACGAGTAAATCATACCATATAGCACTCGTAACCTTCCAAGGACCTTCCAAGCTAGCACATAAGTTTCATCGATATTGGTTCAGTATATTCAGAGGTTATCGCGCTGTAACGCAACTTCCTTGTGTATTTATAGAAGTTTAATGATTCTTCTAAAACGTAATTTACAGTCTTCGTAAAGAAGTCTAATTTAATACACCTCTGTAAACGTTGTTATATTGTGTTCTAAAAGGTGAATGATAACACAAACATGACCTTGTTCTCTATACATAACACGAGTTATAAGATTGGGTTTTGCCCTTCCACTTCGAAAAACCTCGCTCTGTGTTTCGCGTCCAACAGAGACGTGTCTCGTGTTTGAAGATTAAATCTAGCAGCCTTTCTGTCGTGTAAACAGGCTCTTTTTCAGACGCCCAAACGGGCAATTTGTATTAATAACGCCGCCGCGGTTTATCTCTCATCGACCGCATGGGTCCGGGCGTTTCGTTGGACCTCCGCGGCGCGACTGTCGTTTGTTCCCTGAGCATTATTATGGCGTTTCGTTAATACGATCAATGAATTACGCGCGCGATGTTTGATGCTCGGCCCCCTGAATGCAAATGAGAGGGAGTACTTTATATGGCCGTGTTCCGACTCTCCGTCAATCGCGATCGCATTCTCTGAATAGCACACAATGAGGCGCCTCCCTCCTTGTAGCGTTCCGTGATGATGTTGTATGCTAATATACTCTTCCGATTACTGCCTCTACAGAACGACACTCGTCTCCGATTTCATCTCGTTCTTTCGGAAGGTTTGTCATGCGTCTGACGCGCCATGGGTTTTAAATTTACCATGCCGCAGCAAGAACAGCGTCCCTTTAAGACGTTGGAGTCTTAGCTTCTATAAAATTTTTTGCCCCTCCGGCCTTCTGGGGCTGTCAGTGAGCTCGGGTTTATACGCATGGCAATAACTACCGCAATATTCTCCTTTTTCTTCTCCACCCACCACGCACGGCACGGTTTTTTTTTTATTCAGAAACCCCTTCATCAAAGTAAATGGAGTGTGAGGTGGCGGTGAGGAGCGCTCCAAGCGACGGAGGTGATGGATACAACGGGGCAGCGAGGGTGAAAGCGGCCGCGGAGAAAGGTGAGAGAGCAAGTGGTGGTTGCAGGGATGGCGGTGGGGACGGCGGCGGTGGGGACCGCGGCGGCAGGGATGGCGACGGCAGGGTTGGCGACGGCAGGGATGGCGACGGCAGGGGTGGCGACAGCAGGGATGGCGACGGCAGGGATGGCGACGGCAGGGATGGCGGCGGCAGGGACGGCGACGGCAGGGATGGCGACGGCAGGGATGGCGACGGCGAGACGGCGGAAGAGGGGGCGGCGGAAAAGGGGACAGCGGCAGGGACGGTGATGGGGTTGGCGGCGGTGACGGGGACGGCGGTGGAGACGGTGGCAGCGGGGATGGAGGGGCGGTGGGGGCGGGGATGGCGACGGCAGCTGCGGGGACGGTGGGGCGGCGACAGCGGGAACGGCGACGGCAGGGACGGCGGCGGCGGGGATGGTGGCGGCGGTGGGGATGGCGGCGGGGACAGGGCTGGTGGCGGGGACAGCGGCGGGGGCGGCGGCGGCGGGGGCGGCGGCGGCGCGGGCGGTGTGCTGTGGAAAAGCCCCCCCGCTGTTTTACATGCCATTAGTCAGGGGCTGCGCCGGATCCTTAATGCAAACGGTTTTTCGATGCCTCCCCGCCAGGGGCGCTGCGAGCGGCCGTCGTGTCACCGGCAGCCGCCTGCTTTCAATTAACCCCGACTACAACGTGCGCCGAGGAGCTTCTCCGAGCAGCACTCGCTCCGACGGAGCCTTCGCGGGACATTTTCTTGCTCCGGTCGCATGGGAGCATTGAATGCTACAGACCGCCTGAAAATATTAAGCAATCGTTGTTTTCTTAATTCTAATAACACCGCTCAACAAAAAGAAACAACTTTTTTTTCACTTGCCCGGGATTTTGTAATGAATTTGCAGTAAATCGGAGATGCTAAATCCAAATATGTCATTAGTTTCATTGAATTGGATCTATATTTTGTGCTAAGAACGTTGTAATGAATGATGCTATCACAAAACTCACTGCCTTTAACGCAAATATTTGCCTTTATATAAACAATATTGTTTTTCACTTTACACATTAAATATCACATTATTATCAGGATACTTTGATTGAGTTTCCTCCTATTAACACATCATCTTTTGTAACAAAACAATGAGTACTTCAAGAAGACGATGTATAAACGACAAATATAGTAAATGCATTTTGCTATTTAACTCTATAACTTTCTCTATGTCAATGAAACTTCATCCAGGAAGAAACTGGTAATATCTCGAAGGAAAAGAGCAAATAGCAAATTTTGCTATTAGTGAGGAATATACATAACATAAACAGATAAATATTACAACCACTATATAAAACATATGAATCATATTTGATATAAAACTGGGTGATCAAAAAAAATCGTAGATTCCCCATATTGTATGCAACATTTGTGTGGAGTCTCCATCAGTGCAAAACTGAAAAACTGTATAATATAAAATTTGGTGTACCGATGGTATGACGAGAGCCCAAAAGTCATCGTCAGGATTGTTATTTTGGTGCTGTAAACGTCAAAGAGTTTAAATCGTTACAAGAAAAAGAACTAGGAGTACATTGATTTGGAATCAGCAAGGCGACCTACGCCTCACGGACCTGATGTTCCCATACCAGTGTCCACCACACTTTCTGGAATTCCAGTGTCCCATAGTGAGAATATACAGAATCTGGGGTGTAATTCAGTAATTAGCAGTGACAGTGAATACGATGGATGTGTTGCTACAATTCTCTCAAGAAGAGCTCCGCTATTTAATCTGTGACCTCAGCCGAAACAAGCAGCTGAACTTTTAGAATTCTGACGACAAGAAAAGAAATGTCTGACACCATAATCTAAAACAATATTTTGCTGGAATACTACTATACTATATTTCAGAAAATATACTTACGACTATTTTTCTGTGAAAATGTAGACTTCGTGTTCTGTTCAAACATTCCTGGACTACTTGTTAATGTGGGTGTTTCAGAATATCACCCTAAGACTGGCGACTTTTCAGAGACAGTTGCACACGAACATTAAAGTGTGTTTTACTGTAAAATGACAACTGCTATACATCAATCTCAATTGGTCATTCAGAAAAATTAAGGAAGAATATGATAATGTCAAAGTGGTGTTACGAAACCTTTGCTATCATGGCCACCAATGCCTATATACGTAATTTCAAAATGGTCGACTTCTTTACTTGGACAGCTGAGTGGATTCAAAAAGTACTCATGTTTTCTCAGCTTGTCGGATAGTCGAGCAAAGGAGCAGCACCTGGAAAAGTGTAAGGGGATCCCAGGGAAAATATCACAAAAGGTGCAGCAAATTTGGTGAACAATCCATTGGTTGCCAAAGAAACGATCGTTCTCCCTCCCCAGCACATAATGTTGGGATTAAGGAAGCAATTTGTGAGAGCGCTAAACAAGGATGGAGATTGCTTCATAGCACATTAGCAAATTTTTCCCTTGAGGCAAAGTATGGAAAACTGAAATGCTGGCATATTTGATGGACCCCAAACTTGGAAATTGATAAAATGATCCAAATTTTGCAAGTTCCATGACTTATACTAAATCTTCTACCTGGGCACAGATTTGTTATTGTAGTCTATAACATTCTGGGAATCATAAAGCAACAAATTATTCAGAATTGGACAAGACTTGTTTTCAAATTTTCAAAATTTGTTCAAATTTTCAGAATTGTGAAGCGTGAATTCTAAAATGAATCATAGACAAATACTATTGTGTTTTTTCCGAAAATTTTTCTGAGCTCTATTAGAAACATGCACCTCGTAATCTTATTTTTTGTACTAACACTAAAGTCAACAATGTACCAAAATGACTTCTTGAATAAATGACACATTAAATATCCTGTTCTCTCAGTAAATCGCATTCAGCGACGATCATGGACCCTAATTCGCGAATACAAACATATGTCAGGATTAACACCAAAGTGGGCCAAACCTTAAATTCATTTCACAATATATCAAGCCCTGCTCCCGAAAACAGAATGCACTAATGTAGTTCTAACAGTATCAATCGCAAAAGAAAGAATCAAATCAGGTCCGGGCCATGGAAAGGCCAATTAGTATATATCCAATTGTATACAATTTGCTAGTTATATTACTTTATCTTATGTTGTTGTTATTATTTTGTTATGATTATTTATTGGTATTAGTTCTATGTTACTGAGAGACTGTGTAATTATTTGTTTTTGTAATAGCTGCCACGGGTTATGCACCAATTGCAGTTTAAATTAAATTATCAATCTATCTAATTATATCAGTAGGTGGCAGCGTGTTACGTGCATATTATCTCAGGATACGTTTATGGTGGGAATGATCACTTTCGTTTAACCGCCTCCCATTACGTACCTACTGAAAAATTGATTGATTGATTGATTGATTGGTGATCCTGGGCGCGTGAAGTACTAACGTCACTCTCCCGTAAGTGTAGTAATTGTTTTATCGCGGGATGTGCCGATTTCTACCCCCGGTAGAGGCGAGATCCGGTACCTACCTACCAGTCGGCTTGCGGTGTTTTTCCCAACTAGTATCTCCCACCCACGAGACACCGCCTCAGCCGGATCGCTTCAAGCTCCCGATGGTCTCCCGGCACGTGTGGGCAGAGTAAGCATGTTCTTAGTTTACGTTGTGTGTACCTAAGGATGAGGATAGGACAACGTAAGAGAAAGGAAAGAATGCACGCGGCCCATAGGCCCATTGTTAGGGTACTACTCCGGCATTCGTCTGATGATTGATCGGAGAAACCACGGAAAACTACCGATCAGAGCAAAAGGCCGCTAGAATTCGACCTAGCTAAACAGCTAGTGCCGAAAATCTTCCCACCGTCGGAACTCGAACCTAGGATCTCCCAGACAGGGGTACTTCAGACTGATTGTACCGTGATACTTCATATTCAGATTCCGGCGCGTCAACTACTTAGGTCATTAGTCCCGTGAGTGTAGGGCGTGTTTTCCTCGGGGAGAATGCGTAGTTATATTTCCTCGCGGGATGGCGAGATCTGGTGACGAACCATACCGTCGACTAGC
>JAHLJT010003363.1:0-29670 GCA_031308135.1 Acheta domesticus | reverse complement strand
AATGAACAGAAGTTAAAAAATAAGTAGAAAGTAGAAGAGATTACTCCCATCTACAAGAAAACTGTTTTAAATTTACTGGAAGATCTCGACCGTTTGTTTCACGTATGTGTCTATGCTTTAGCGTAGAAACGAAAGCATTCGGCAGTATTTACGCGTCTCAATAATTAAAAGCAGCAAATTTAAATATCAAATAATAAGAAATACGTAACCTTTTTAGAAATATTAATTTACTTCTCTTTGACTCATCCTTCACCAATTAGAACACAAAAAGTACGAAATTAGAATACAGAAAAGTAGAATTACAAAAAAGTTATGGTTGAAACCGCATTATTTTCCTTTATTTTGTAGACATAAGCATTCACATGTACTGAAATATTTTAGAATTTCAATCTCAACATAGCAAAGAATTCTGTATTTAGAGATACGACACGTTCGCATTATTCATTTCAGAATATCATACTATTTCACTCTGGGCAAGCTGAGAGAATATCCAGAATTGTAATTTTTAAACATCGAACGCTGTAGTTTTCAAATATAAAAATTCCACTACGCGAACAAAATGCAACGACTGAGCCACATAGCAAGCAGTCCAGACTGTTGGAATCCAAAAATGCAGTGGCATGTGCATTTTTAAAAATGCGTTTTAAAATATTTGCGTGGCATAATGTTTAAGGATTGCGGCGCTGCTAACATGATATTTTTAAAATTCAACGTCAGTTTGTCTCGTGTGTTTACATGTGTTTTCAACAACATTTCATATTCTAGCAACGTGGGCGACAGTAACACATTACAAGTTTATTCATTTCATTCTTCAGTTATTACCCACCATAGAATTGATATTTACGATTCTTGTAAGTAATAGATTGTTATGTAAATGCTCTTATATGAAAAAAAGTTATCCGTAGTGTTGACGGACGAGAGTTCTGTAGAACCAATTTGAATTTGGCCACGTGAAAAAAATACGGATATAATTTGTTGGTCGTTATACTCGTAATTAACAGTGTTTACAACAGAGTTTGGTTTTAAACCTTCTATCACAAGTGAGGTAACTTTAGATAATGTCATAAAACGTCAATGTTTTAATTTTGTTGTTACTCCGTTTCACGTGAAACACTTTTATTTGGTCTTCAGTTGACGCATCTCTTCCGTAAGACTAACATTCCCACAGTATTAATCTTTATTGTGCCTTGCTCATTTCTGTGGTGAGCATAAAAGATGGCGATATGATTAAATGTGTGAATGATAGTTTTGGTTTAATGAAATCTTATTAATCAATAGCATTTTCAAGACTTCTTATTGGAAGATTCATAATATTACGTCATTGGTATCATTATCTAGTAAGTCTACTTTATTTATAATGTAATTTTAAGTATTCTGTGTGAAATTATTTATTCATTCATTTATTTATTATTTCATGCGAAATTTTACCAAATAAAAATCAGTTTCGAAATAAGAAATATGATTAGTTCTAATAATCCATGAATTATTAACAACTATCATCCGTTTCGTAATAAGTATTTTTATAACATAAAGGTGTTAAATATCCGAGGCATTTTGTTAATCACTAACAACATTAGCCTGTCACATTTTCGAGAATGAATGGTCAAATGTAATATTCAGCAATTTCCCTCCTCTCCAAATCCCAACTATCAGCTCGTCGACCTCATAAGAAAACTCATACAAACACTTTGCTTAAAAAAGTGTACTTCTGTAAAGAAAATACAAAACATTGGCGAATCTTGTGAAATAATATCAAATTAATTCACAAAATCAATAAATTCTTGCAACAAATTATACAGTTTGAAATCAATATGAGATCCCTCTGTACAATAATTAACCTTGCTTAAAGTACAACAGTTTGCTCAGTCTGTTTATCACTTAAAACTCAAACCATCGTTTTAATAACCAATAGACACACCTATGGCTACCATTAATATGTTTTAATACACTAATCAAATTACACTAAACTAATTATAATATATTTACTAAATATATAAATATATTTACAATATATTTATATGAGAAAACCTTACATCTCCAAATTATATTAATTTTGTTCATAAGCCAATTAATATTATTATAATTCTTAATGATCAGATTTTTTCAGTTTCATTAGATTGTAATTTTCTCTTTTAGAAAAATAAATATATTTCCCGTTTTCTTCCTCTGATTTCTTCTCCCAAAAATTCGATTTCGTCAAGCGATCCGGAGATACAGGTGTAATTTGTCTAGCGCCACGCTGCCAACGGGCGCCAGCGCCTACTATCTTTTTCCTCCACTTGTTACTCAGTGAAAGTATTGCTATTGCTAACACGAAAAACATCGAAATGAATATTCTGGTGATTAAATACTTTTGATTCCGAGCGCGTCAACGGCTAAGGTCATTTTCCCGTAAATGTAGTGCATGTTTTTGCTCCAGTGGTGGTGGTGATCTTGTCTCGCTGGATGGCGAGATCCGGCGACGACCTACCGTCGGCTAGCGGGGTTTTCCTCAGCCAGATATCTCCCACCAGCGGGACATCATCCCAGCCAGGAACAGCTGTAAGCTCCCGACCGGTCTCCCGCAAGTGTGGTAGTGTAGTTCCTGTAAGTGTGTGTGTGAGTGGTAGTACAGGTCTTGAATAGGAAGGAAGAACGCTGAGAGTGGCCTGTTCCGTGGTCTGTTTGGAAGGGTACTGCTCCGGCATTCGCCTGGTGTTGATCGAAGAAACCACGGAAAACTACTGATCAGAGCAGCCGGCCGCTAGAATTCTCCTCCAGATAGCGCCAGAACTCTATCAATCTTTGTGACTAATGTTGGAAATCATGCCACCGTCGGGACTCCAACCCAGGACCTCCCGGTCAGAGGCACTGTAGTGACATCAGTTGATGCTCTGAGCCACTTCTCCCGGTACGAAAAATTTGAGAAGTAAAAGAGTTCGAGGTAATGAAGTTTTCAGATTCTTCAGTCCTTTGCACTTTCAATACATCCAGTCTTAGATATGCGCGTAAAGTCCAACGAAATCGAAAATTGCACAAAAAAGTTTCTAAGGGGTGTATTTTCTTCACTGCACGAGAGACGTCGCGTCCTTTTTGCTTTTCCGTATACGTACGTATACACGGAGTGATATACTTAGTATAGGGAGAGTTATGTAATGCTGCGCGTAAAAAATGGCCAATTTTCGGGGGAAAAAAATTAATTGCGGGGCCGTGAAAACAAAGAAGTGGATAAAACCAGTTGCTAAATTAAGAAAAAAAAATCCCCTAACACGTGGTGTAGCCAGAAACCCTGTTTTCTCGGCCCTTGATACCGAAACCCAATTGAAAGGAAAACGTCCGTCTGTCTGTCTGTCCGTCCGTCTGTGAACACTGCTAGCGCCTGAACCATACGTACGATTTCTTCCAAAATGGATATTTCCCGATCGATCTGCTTCTAGTCGAAGCTTTGAGATTTTGAAAAAGATTCTTCAAAATTGGGGGTACTTTACATGTAGCCCACGGAAATTTTTAAAATTTTCTCAAAAACGGCTCCAAATTTTTTCTTTTAAATTTCTTGTTTGAATAGAGTAAAATTCACTTATTAACATGGCATAGGTCCGATTTTCAGGAATAACTCTGAATTTTCGAAAATGTGAAAGTTTGAATTTTTTTTTCGGCGTCTTTCTCCAACTACAAAATTGAAGATAGAGATTTTTCCTTCAAATAGAATGTGCTCTCTAAAGTTAGTTCTTTGTTTAAGGTCATGTACATTGTTCTGAAAATTTTAATAGTTTTCGCGCAATATTGCGTGCAATATGTGCAATTTAAAAAAATTACAAAACCAGATTTTCTCAAAAACGCTCCAAATTTTTTCTTTAAACTTTTCGAAGGAATGTACCTTATGAGATGACATAAACGCCATATTGCTTTATTCTTTGTTTTTTCAAAAACTGCAAAAATGTAATTTTTTTGACGTGTCTCTCATGTCGTTAATATTTACACTAGCTGCGAATTGTTCACATTATATTTATGAGTACATGTGCTTTAAATAATGTCAAGTAAAGTTCTCAAAAACCAACCGTTTTTCTGTGAAAACTAGTTCAAAGATCCGCATCTTTAGAAACGCTCAATCGCCATTTTCTCATAAATAGCTAAAAAAATTTCTTCGAACTTTTCGATCGGATAGTGCTAATTGCTCTCTTTAATATGACCGTAAAGTTTATTTTGAGTTATTTTTTGTTTTTTCAAAAATTTCACATATGTAATTTTTTTAAATGAACTCTCACATCTTTAATATTCACATGACCAGCAATTTGTAAACATTATTATATTCAGGAGTGTAAGTGCTTCAAATAACGTCAAATAAAGTATTTTGAAAACTCAAAAATTTTCTGTGAAAATGAGCTTCAAATTTCGCATTTTTACTAGCGCTTAAAACGCCATTTCTCTTGAACGGCACATAATTTTAAAAGAAATATGCCATTTACGGCTATGGTTTGTGTTCTTTAATATTCTAAAATTAATATTTTCGTTCTACCAATAGGAAACCGAAAAATTAAGAAAATGACAAAAAAATGTACTTTTGGCGGTGATAGATGGTAGCTGGCAAGAAAGAGTATGTGGCAATTCCGAATAGCTAGCGAAAACCCAAGGAAATAGAAAACTAATACTAATACGTAAGTCTGTGCCATTCTGTAGCACCACTAGTTTTAAATATGTATTTATTTTTTTGTTGACGTATACATGGTCGAGTTTATTAACTTTTTACATGTATTAGGTTGACTTATAAGTTAAAACTGTACTATAACTTATCATTTAACTGTTAGTAACTAAAAACTTGCGAAGAAGATCATAGAACATCTATTTTCTAAGTGGATCTGCTCTTTAATTAGGGATGGGAAGTAGTTGATTGATGTTATATTATAATAGGCGGCTTGAGGTTTTGAGTTTACGTTTGAATAGAAGTTATTAGAGAGGTGAGCTATATTGTAGATGGTAAGTGGAAGTTTCATTCTTTAGGGAGTTGTCTGTTTCATACAAACAATGGTCATGTGTTGCTATCCCGAGTAATTTGGTTTGAATAATTTGAATTTTATTTATATTGGTTTGTATGGAACTGATTTGGTCGGCATAGAGCGTAAGCGGTGCAATTAATGTTCTATATAAGGCGATTGTATTGTTTAATGAATGATTTTGTTGTTAAGTATGGTATTTTGTTGATTAACATGATTTAGTGAGTTGTAGTCTCTTGGATATTTGGGTTTTCCAACTAAACCAGGTGTTGCCCATTCGGTCCAAGATATTTGGCAGTTGGTTTTTTGCGATTCATGGGATTGTGTTATTGTTATATGAAGTAGGGCGAGGATGGAAATGACCTGAGTAAAAAAACGTTGATGCGTCCTGGATACAGATGCCAAAATTTTGGCGGTCATGTTACAACCTTCCTGAGGGAGAAATGCGCGGAGTTTGCGCACGGGTTTATATTATGAACCGTACGTTGCGTTCTTTATAGACCCGTCCGCAGTGTTAGAAGTATTAAGAGGATATTATATGACACGAATATTAAGATGTGGTGTAGCTTTCATATTAACAAGTTGTATCAATTGATTGACAATAGTAGTAATAATAATAATAATCAAATTTTATATTATTATTATTGTCAATTTTAAGTAATGATGGAGTTCTAAAAGTCGACGAAGAGGTGTAAAAATGAAGATGTAGGTTCAAAATTATGGATCAAATTCAACACACAATATTTTTCTTTATTCGAAGTTATGAACACATATTCTCAAGATCAGTGGTAACTTTGTTAAGTAATCTATTCCTTTAAATACCTTTATTTCGACTTCTGTGTTTTCCAAATAAAAAAGAAACTGTGAATTGTTTCTTCTATGGGTATAATTGAAATATATCTAATTTCTCATCTATATTTTTAAATCACCAAGAGTTTCAATTAGAAAATAATATGAGTTTTATACATGTTTTTTTTCTTGAATGAGAGGTAATATGTCATACTCCTAGGTGCGTTGTCGTTTGGTCTCATTAATTGGTATTATAGAATAAACACTAAATCTTAATAAGCATTCAAATAAATAGAATAAACGTTATCTACTATTATTTGTACATTACGTTGTTTTGTTGTGCGAGTTGTAATTGATCTATTGAAAACAGTCGTATCTGCGTCGTCTGGTGAGTGCGCACAAATGTGAGTGTGATGTTATAATTAATGAAACAAAGAAGAAAGGAGTTTTTTAAGTACAAATTACATTCCGTATTTAAAATTTGAAGATCAATTACGTTTTTTTTTTTGCATTTTAACGAATTTGACCGCCAATGGGACTCATTAGACTCTAAAAGATTTGAGAACTTTAATTGGTCTTAGTATTTTAATACAAACCCGAGCATTCACTGTATCCGTCATTTAAAAAACTAAGACTGAAGGAAATATGTGATTGTTGTATTTTATTGGAAATATATTTACCTACGTGCGAATAATTTGCAAAGGAACCCTTAGTTGCAGAATAAACAAAAAAAATTGGCATTTATGTATGAAACTTTTGTTTATTTGATTATGCTGGAGACAGCGAAATTTGACATTTACATAATTCTCTTGTCCAAAGAAAATGGTTTTTGTGCAAATATGGTATTATATATTCATCATAATGAAAATTGTGACGTGTCACCACAAGAGCGTAAACTTAAAATACACACTTTTTATATTTAGTAGTATGTACTTTCATACTACAATAAAAAGAGAAAATAATATATTTGTTACAAAAATCATAAGCAGTCGATAATCTTATTCTGATAATGATAAAAAATTTGACTTCGATTAGCGTAACTTGTCAACTTAAGATAAAACTCAGCTGACTTCATCAGAAACCATGCTCTTTTGCTTCCGGGTACACAAGTGGAGTTCCATTTTTCCGAATACCATGTACATCCACCTGCTCATATGATTATTAATGCTATACAATGAAATATCATTTGTAGTGACACTAGAATTTGTTCGACAATTCAATTGACGGAAGACTACAACCACCTGCTTTCCAATAAGATTGTTTCATTTGAACTTGCTGGACTTCTTTCTGCAAATCATGATCAGAGAATAAATATGTCAATGCAGAGTTGTGAAGCGCTCTTTATCTTGATAGGTTCCATGTTTCCGGCAGGTGGCAGGTCGCTCGCGGCGCAGGTCTATAGTCGCTGCTGCAGAAAGTTGAACAGCGGTAATATAAGCTCATTCACAATGAAAACGTTAACGAAGACATTACGTTCTAAACATGGCTCTTAACATAATCATGCACATTTACGATGAACTGAAACGTAAAAATGAAGATAGCTACTTTGTCTATCATTGTAAAATAACTGATTATTTTCCCGATAAGTAGTCTTTGTAGCATTTTGATCAGCATGGATGATAAGGAAATGCAATATATTCTGTAAAAGATGCATTTGCTTCGGACGAGAACGCCGGAACTTTCATTGTATATTCTTGCACTGCACGTCCAAGTGGTGTTCAGAAATCGCCTCAACGTGAACGAGAAGGGTTTCAGTTGACAACTTTCTCATTTATGTATTAAGCTTATATTTATGTTTACGCCTAAATTTACTTTCAGAATGGTTTTCTCTCGATTAACATGTTAGCAAGCTTATCCATTTTCGTTACTTTCACGTACAATATGTTTCATTGCAAAATATGTCATAAGGATATATCTATAGTAATATTGAAACTCTCAGTTTCTACTTGTTTACAGTTTGAGCCATTCCTGAGAAAGTATGAATTAGTATTGATATTATTTATTATAATGACAAGATCTAAGCCTTATAAATGACTTGAACTGGAATGGATGAATCATTTGATTGCTAAACAAGTGAAACAAATTCTGATAAATGGTGAAATGAGAGGCAGACAAAAAGGAGTAACTCCTAGAAAAAACCGGCCGCAAACCGTCATTCTTCATCACACACTCTACTTTGAAAATCCAAATTTGAACCTGGATCCCAGAGGCGGGAGCTACTAAAGGGATCGCCTATGAATTGATGACATACGGAAATGTGATGAATTACTCTTGTCTTCCACGCCAAAACTCAATTTGAAGACTCAAGTCTCACGCAAGATTCGAACTCATCCGACTGAGGTGGCTCAGGGCATCAGCTGATGTCTGCAGTGCGTCTGTCTGGTAAATTCCTAGAAATCGAGTCCCGACGGTGGGGAAGATTTTCGAGTAGTTAAACTACGTCGAATTCAACCGCTGTCTGGAAGAGAATTCCGCGGCAGACAGACTGCTCTTATTAGTAGTTTTCCATGGTTTCTCCGATCAATATGAGGCGAACGCCGGATCAGTACCCAAACAAAAATGCCACGGACCGCGCGATCTTCCTTCCCTCTTCCATGTCAATTACTCTTATCGTACACACACATTTACTACATTATCACACTTGTTGAGAGACCAGTCGGGAGCGTAGGGCTTGCCCGGGATAGGACTTGCTCCGATACCTGGATAGAGAAAACCCCGCAAGCCGATATAGTTCGGCTTCAAATCTCGTCATCCGGTTATGGAAGAACACGGCCTTCGTTTAATGAAAACATGCTCTACACTTATGGAACATATTACACCATAGAAGTTGACGCGCACAGAAACACGAAGTCATCAATCAATAGAATTCACAACCTTACGTTCCGCGCCAGTGGTCGCCATCTGAGCCGTCTGGGGTACGTAGATCGCCGATTCACAATCAAACTCATTGCAAATAAAATCAAAGCATTTCCTCGCAAATGCTCACTTTTACAAGGCGCCGACCGTACGGCGGGAAGAGGAACGTTGGGACGAGGGTAGAGGTGGGGGGGGGGAAGGGGGGAGGCGTGAGGAGGCGCGCTGGCCCAAGGGCGAGAGGGTTTTGGTTTTTGCTTTTGTTCTGCCCTGCGGGGGCGGCGAGATATCGGTGGTCGTGCGGCCGACCCGCTACGCCCCGTAATTATAGAACAGCTCGCCGCCCGCCGCCCGCCGCGCCGCCCGCCGCCCGCCGCCCGCCGCCCGCCGCCCGCCGCCCGCCGCCCGCCGCCCACCGCCCGCCGCCCACCATTCCGTTTGACGCCCTCCTCGTCGATCCCGTCTTTCTGCTTTCTTTCGTACTCTCGCTACGTACTTTACGTATTTCCACCGCTTGTTTCTCACTGCCTATAGCCCTTCGCTCAACGATGCCTGTTTTAAAGTAGTATTCTTGTACACTGTCTGTTGTTTATTCGTATTGAGAAAATAATCCCTTTTTAAAGACAGTGTAATGAATTCTAAAAACATTAATTAAAGTTCATATTTATTAGCACCAACGTTTCGACTAGCGTTTCTTGTCATCTTCAGGATTTTTAGAACATTGTCACATCTAGAAAGAATTGTCTACATTGTTTTAAAAAATTATATACAATTAAATAAAAGGAAAAAATGAGTACTCACTACAAGAAGATTTGGCCCACCTTTCTTATTAGCCTAATACATTAGTTACTCTAATCCTCTTTTCAAGAGGTAATGTGCTTCACGAATTATTTTTTTTTCCTTTTTCCTTGCAACATTTACGCAGCTTCTGCGCCTAGGAAGTGAGTTGCAATCTTATTCTTTCGTGAAGTATTTGTAATATAAATAATGAGTTTCTTGATGCGTGCCCGTTCCCGTTAGGTTTTGCGGGACCAGCTGCTCCATTCCGATTACATTATTTATCACAATAACTCTGCATCATTATCACTTACCTGTCGTGACCGCAAGGAATCTGTATGACTTGGTTGATAAGTTTTAAGGTAAAGGAACAACAAGATCTTTTATCACACTTTATTTCGTGAATGACATTATAAACCGTTTACCAGCGTGTGTTTTGAGCTCATGGCATGCTGATTCAGGCTTAGACCTTTCTTTCACCTGCTTTTGAACTCTTCACTCGCGCGCCGGAAGAGATTATCAAACGCTGTAATTGCAATCTCATACGTTCCAATGGTTGAAAACTCAGTGTTCAGCTGCTGTCAGAATGTCATCTTGAATTAATTCTATTACGCAACTCCCTGGCCATGCTCGAATTGTAGTTCAGGTGCTTCCGATGGCAGTTTAAAAAAAAGAGGTTTATTACTACTTACCCACATCTTCAATTCCTTTTCTTATAACATTCTTATATAATTTGTTTTTCTTGCTAGCGTTCTCTATCACTGCTTATTGCCTGAGTTACCTCATCTCCATTCATTTTTACTTTCTCTCATGTGTTGTCCTTTTATTGCACCTCCTTCCCCATTTATTCCCAGTAATTATTCTATTTCGTTCTTTCAAATCCGGCGACTCACGATGAAATATTCCATTGTTGACATCATCTGAACGGACACTCCACCTCTAGAAAACATATTTCACTCCAATGCGTCTAATTAGTCTGTTCCTCTTTCAGCGCATCGTTTTCACATACTAGTTCACTATTCTTTATTTTAATCTTCCTTTGTTCACTAACCTAACCAAATTCACTCTGAGGCACTTCGTAAATTATGGTACTCGCCTCCCAATTTTCGATCACCGCTGCGTCCACCGCTGCGTCCACTGCTGTCGTCCTCACTGTAGCCGCCACCACAATTACCATCATTTCTACCGCTGCCGCCGCCGCCACCATCACGATCAACATCACCACTAACACCAATGCCACTGCTGCAACCACCATCGTCACAGCGTCCATTTCAGTGCCCCCAACCGCCTCTACCTCCGCCCTATCTTCCCTCCGCTCTGTGCTTTTCCTTCGGGTAGGTATGCGTGGGATTCACATATTATTTCACTATCCACTATTTAAATCTTCGTTTCTTCACTACGCGTAACCAAATTTACGTTGAGACACGGCGCAATTTCTCGTATTCGACTCCCAATTCTCCATCTGCACCGTCGCTGCATTCACATCAGTTGTGCCACAATTATTGTCACTTCTATCGCCACTGTCACCGTCGCCGTCACCACAGTCACCATCACCACCATTACCAATACCACGGCCGCCACCACCATCGTCATAGCCTCTACTTCAGACCCCACCACACCCGCCTCTTACCACCTCCCCATCCTCCCTCCGCCCGCCGCCTTTCCTTCGAGTAGGTCTGCGAGGGATTCACATATTATTTCACTATTCATTATTTCAGCCTTCGTTTGTTCACTAAGCGTGACTAAGACTCCCCTGCCCACCGCCCCCGCCCGCCGCTATCGCTCTCCATCACCACCCCCGCCCCCCGCCTCTGCCTGCCGCATCCTCCTCCACCTCCGTTTTTCCTTCGGGTATGTCTACGTGGGATTCCCAGTGGTCGCGCTCTCGCCTTCACACTTCAGCTCGCGCCGATGCGGCGTGCGTGCGTGTCGATTGGCACTTCAGTGGGTGCTGCCTGCGAAGGATACGAATTTTTCACCGCGCCCCACACTTAGGAAGGTGCAAGAGTAGCGTAACACCTTAACGAGACTGCACAGAAAGAGCTCTGCACTCCAAAGCCCCTATCAATAACAGTTCGCACACCGCGATTTAGAGAGAAATAATTACGCTCTCTCTGTAGGATTACTTCGCTGTCAATGAAACCTATATTGGTGGTTTAAAGTGGAGGCAGGTGGTACTGAAAAGTTCTTGTTTTATGAATGTAATTAGCAATTTGCCAAGTACTTGCCAAGTACTTTTGTGAGAGCAAGTCATGAACGAGACGTATTATCAATGTTCAGCTTCTTAGAATTGTTAGGGAGCACAAATTGCAATAAAACCTCTAGTAAAGTTATTCTTGAATACATGAATACCAATATACTCGTAATATCTGCTACTTTAACTCACACATCGAAAAAGACATCCTCTTATTATGTAATTTTTCTCTTAAGTTTTCATTTAAGAGGTGTGTAATGTATCAACAAATCATGCGAATGAGTTTGTAAATGTAATATTAACCGTTTTCAGGTTATTTTGCTACATGTCTTGGGTGTAGCGGCTATAGCTGAATTTTGCAATTTATATTCGTATTCTCGATTCTCTTTCAGATTTCATTTCTTCTTCTTTTGTGGTAGGGATTTCTCCTCTAATTCTGATTTAAAAGTAGGGACAAAGTATGCGCTTGTGAGGAGTTTGCAGATTCATTAAGTTCTGTTTACCATTTATAATTTCTTCCTGTGATATCTTGCTTTGACTACTGCTTTATTAAAATGAGCATCCTCAGATATTTGAAAAATTGCTGCTAATAAATCAATAAAACTTCTCAAGAATATCAGTCATAGACGTCATGAAATCCTGAGTTTCATGCAAATTGAACATTCACTTCCAGGGTAGCTTAGTACAGTGTAGAACAGGGCTTTCCAACTGGCGGCCTGCGGGCCGCATGAGGCCCGTCGAATCTTTTTGTGCGGTACGCGATTTCTTTCTTTGAAAAATTTTATTTTACCAACCAAATACAATTGTACAATTCATCTTATTTTATTTAATGATTAATTTTATCGTTGTATGTACATTAATCATTAAATACGCTGAATAAAAGTCGTATCTAATATATATTTGTTTCAGTATAATCTCAATACTTAGGGTAAAAACCATCTTAAATCACGGTGAGGCCTGAGGCTTAACTAGAATTTGACATGTGGTCCTTAAGCTCTTTTAAGTGGGACAGTCTTGATATAGAATAAAGTTTTCCTTCAGTATACTGAGAAACGTCAAAAAAAATTCTGAGAAATAGTATGAGTAGAAATAGGCATTATCTATTTGATGTTTTTTCAAATTTTAATTTTAGTGCTCTTTCAGAGATAAGTTTACTCAAAAGTTCTGTAAACGTAGGTATCAAGTATTATTGTTACCTGTATGCTTCATGCCTGCAATCTACTCTAATGCAAACTGCACGAGCTGGCTTCCTTTAGCTGAAAACTAATATTTAGGGAGTGCACAATAATATCGCTTGTTTACCCCACACTCCTCTTTGTAATATTGTCTCCAGATTGAACCGAAGTGTGTTATTAAATCTCTCTGCTAAAACATGTTTCTGTTATAACCCCAATATTTGTTCAATGAAACATAAACACATTCGCCCCGAAACTGGATTCTATTTTCTTAAGGAACTGAAGGATGCATACGTTTATTTTGTGTATTTGTACATTACGTAGAAAACTAGAGCTTTCGGTCTCACACAGTTTTTGTATTATAAAGAAAGGTCTTTTGATTTCAGTCAAAACTATAATTGTGAAATATATTTCATTTTCTAAGTGTTTAATTGGCGTTGTAAACGATTTTAATATTTTGAATATTCATAATTTTGATAACATTTCTAATCGGCCTAGTCGTTACAAGACGGTACTACTAATTTGAGCAATACAAATTTCATTTGAAGGACATCCAGTACTGTTTTTTACGATCATTTCGGCATATTCAACGGAAAAATATTATATAACTCCTGGCCAAATAAATGCGTAATACAATTTTCAGAATTTGATGCAATAAGCTAATAACCAGAATAAGAAAATCCGAATAATACCTTACCTTAGGCCTCTTTTAAAAGTTGATGTCAGTAACATTTTCATTTTGTTTTCAAAATATATATATTCAATATTTTAATTTTTGTGAATCATTGTTTGATGTACTTTGGTAGGATTGTTATTTTGGTCGATGAAAAGTCATGCGCAAATGCATGATTAGAGCACAAGTCAAAAACAACCCTATGTTAAGTTGCAGTGGATAAACTGCAGTTAACTCTGTGTTACGGCATGTTTGGTTTTCTTCCTCGGATATAGATTGTTATTTCACGACTTAATAATTTCTCGAACCGTTGTTGTCAGCATACACAAGAGGACAATTTACATGAATAATATTTACAATATAATCTTCATTTTTAAATATTATCGGGAACGAAGCACTAAGAAAGTATCCCACGTACAGTGTAAAATGGGAAAAGCATAACCCTGCCACGGCTCTCTCCCCTCCTCTCCCGCCCTCCCCCTTTCTATCAATCTAACCTCCCCTCCACCCAACCTCCCCACTTCCCCCACATCCAACCTTTCCCCTACCACCCCACCAATATCTCCCCTCCACCCACCCAACTTCTCAACTTCCTCCCCACTCAACCTCACTCCTTCCGGCCCCACCGAACATATCCCCTTCCACTCCCACCTAACCTCACCCTTTCTAACCCCCACCCAACTTTACCCCTTTCATCCACCTCTCCTTTCACCCCACCCAATTTCATCCCTTCCACCCCTACCCAACCCCATTCGTTCAACCCCACACAATCTCTCCCCTTCTCCCACACATCTTTCCTTCCAACCTTACCCCATCCCACCTCTCCCTTCCCACCCACCTACACTCACCTCTTCCACCCCACCCAAAAACTCTCCAACCCCACCCCAACCTCTCCCCTTCCATCCCATCCACCGATCCCCTTCCATCCCACCCACCTCTCTCCTTCCACCCCACCCAACCGTTCCCTTCCACCTTACCCAAACTCTCCCTTTCCACCCACCCAACCTCTCCCCTTCCACCTCTACCCAGTCGCTTCCTGTTTCCGTTCCAACCCTCCCCGCCACGCCTCGCGGTGCTTAGCCCTGGCCATTCCTACTGCACCTAACCAACACCTACCCGCATTGCTACTACTCAATGCCTAAATGATTTATAGAGTGCATAATATTTTTTTATAAATTTGGGTAACATTTTCAATCGTGAACCGTTAGTATTTTTCTAATTTTTTATAGGTTAGAGGTCTGAAATTATCCGAGCTCTGATACATGAACTTTCTGGATTCGCCTGTTACAAAAAACTTCGTTTTATCATTCAACACAACAATTAACAACTAATACTCTATCCAATATTTTACTACCGGTAACCAAGTTCCCGTACATGAAAATCTCGTTATCTCACGAGGCATAAATGGAAAAGATTATAAACTTTCGAACGTAAAATACTTTAGTATAAATCACTCTCATTTTGTTTTTGCTAAACCCTTCGTACCTCTGAGGTCTTTGTATTTAAATAATGTTAGGCAGTCACTTTAATTTACTCAGTTTTTACGCGACTACTTGAGTATGTAACTAACAGAAATATAGGTCTCTACAGAATTTTAACAAATTAAAGCGAATCTGTAAACTGGTTCTGTGGATAATTATTTGTCCTGTGTGTAGGAAATAACTTCCTTACTTGTGTAGTCAGAATCCATATTCGTGGCTCCTTAATGTAGAAAAAATGGTTACGGCAAAACGTTTTGACAACCGTCCGTCCATCTATCTGCCTGAGTGACTCACTACCTGAGTGACTGAATGCCTGATGCCTGTCTGCCAAGCTGTCGGACTGTCCGTCTGTTCGTCTATCCGTCTGTCCATTCGTCGGTGAATAACGTTAACGGTTAAAACGTAAGCAACATTCATATTCCGCGATTGATCTGTCTGATGCCGCGGGCCCTTGAATTTGAAACGGATACTTTTCATGAAGCTTCAATGACATTTAATTTTTTTCTAAAAAATAACTCCAAATTTTTGGATTATATTTTCTTAAAAGATAGAAAAACTAGTGATGCTACAGAATGGCTCAGACTTTCCCCGCATTAGTTTTCTGTTTCCTTGGGTGTGGGTTAGTTATTAGAAATTGCCACGTACTCTTGCCGGCTGCCATCTGTCGCAGCCAAAGTACATTTTTTGTCATTTTTCTTAATTTTTCGATTTCTTAATGGTAGAAAGGAAATATTAATTTTAAAATATTAAAGAACACCGAGACTCGTCCTAAATGGCAATTTTCTTCGAAAAATTTGCAACCATTTTAAGCAAATGGCGTTTAAGCACTATTGCATATTCGAAATTTGAATCTCTTTTTCACAGAAAATTTTCGAGTTTGCGAAACACTTCATTCGAAGTAATTTTAAGTAATTTAACTCACAAATACAATAGTATTTACAAATTGCCGTAAATGTGCATATAAAGGCGTGAGAGATCTTTCAAAAATATTATATTTGTTTAAGTTTTGAAAAAAAAATAGCCCCAATGAACTTTACGTCATATTAAAGGGAGCAATTAGCACAGCAGCACTATCCTTGCGAAACGCTTAAAAAAAAGTTGGAGCCATGTATGAGAAAATGGCGTTTGAACGTTTCTGAAGAGGCGGAACACAGTTTTCACAGAAAACAGTTGAGTTCTTGAGAAACTTTGTATGGCATTTTAAAGTACATCTTAAAGTACATTTTAAGTACTCGTAAATATAATAATGTGAAAAATCGCCGCTAATGTATATATTAACGACGTGAGATACGAGTAAAAGAAGGAAATATTTTTGTAATTTTGAAAAAAAAACAAACGAATAGACAAATATGGCGTTTATGTCATCTCATAGAGTACATTTAGCACTATCCCTACCAAAAGTTTAAAGAAAAAATTTGGAGTCGTTTTTGAGAAAGTCTGTTTTTGTAATTTTTTTAAATTGCACATATTGCACACATTCAAACTTTAGCAATTTTCATAATTTCAGAGTATTGAACCAACATTAGACCTGCGCCATTCTCATAAATCACCTTCACACTTTCCAACAACAGAATTCAGTCATAATTGTTGGTGCCTTTTTTTTGACAATTTTGAAAATGTCCCAGGGGTGACATGTAATGTACCTCCCAAAATTAAAATATCGGTTTCTCTATTCGAGGGGCTATGAGATCATTCAGATTGATCGGGGAATATCAATTTTAGAGAAAATCGGCTGAATGGTTAGTCGTCAGCGTTGTTCACAGACGGACGGACAAACGTTTTGCTTTCAATTGGTTTTTCGTAATCAAGAATCCACAAAACAGGGATTCTGGCTGCACCACGTGTTAGGAGATTCTTTTTCTTAATTTAGCAACTGTACTTATCCACTTTTTAGTAATTAGGGCCCAGCAATTAATTTTTCTGCCGAAAATCCGCCGTTTTTTCGCGCAGCATTACATAACTTTCCCTACTCTACATGTATACTCCGTATATACTTACGTATACGAGAATGTAAAAGTACGTTTATAAAAATGGCGTAAGTAAGTTTTCTTGAATTCTCGGAATTTCGAACATTTTAAAAGTTTCAAATGTTTTCGGTGTCTTCCTACAACTACAGCTTTGAAGATAGAGTTTTCTTCTGAATAAAATATGTTCAAAATCAGATTAAATGAGTTTGTGTACAAATTTGAGTAGTTCTCGTGTACTTTTGCGTGAATTAAAGACAATGTATAAACAAGATTTTTTCAAAACAACTTCTATTTTTTTAAAAACATTTTATGAAAGTATGCTGATAAGAATGGCGCGTCCGATTTGTATTTAACTCTGAATTAAACAAAATAAACGTAACAAACAATGCGGAGAAAGTACGTGCTGTTTAGCACAACTAGTTTTTTTGGGTTTACATACAGTTTGTATAAGATATTAATAAAGAATTTTTAACCACTGAAATGAATATAATAAAGTAATAGATATTCTTTTTATAAGCTTGGTAAATTATTTCAAATGAAACCCGCCATTAAATATTTGCTGTACAGGTGTTACATTACGGAATTACATTTTTTTAAATTTTCTTGTTACCTAAAGAATCAGTGTCCTTCCTCTCTTTCTCTCTCTCACTTTCTCTCCCTTTCCCCCCTCTCTCTTTCTCTCCCTCTCCATACACATACATACATGTCTATTATATGTTGTTGCAGTATTTGTCAAGTCTTTGATAAAGTATTTAATTTAATATAGTGTCATATGAGAATATTTTATTTGTTATTCTTGTGTAGAGTGAGTGCTACTTCGGAAAACTGTTTTGTGTATTCTTTTCAGCGCATTTTTGCTTCTGCAGGCTGCTAGTTTCTCTTTATCATCATTTATATCTCGTAATTTCTCATAGAATGACATTGCCGCATCATTCCGATACGTTTAATAATTTGAAATGCGGTATCAATAATTCATCAGAGTGAAATGAAAATGGAAATTTAATCCTCAATGTAAAAAGATTTATTCTAAATTTGCTCGTTACTATCCAAGTACATTATAATGTATGCGACTTGTGATCAAATCCACAAATGAACTTTACTTCGAAATATTGTCCCGTCATATTGTATCCGATATCTGGAAAGTATCTCACAAATCTTTCTCTTAGCGAAATAGATACCAACAGAAAGATTGAAGATAGAACTATAAAAGATAAAGTTAATTGTGCATCGTTCTATAAATTCACGCGAGTACATATACTGATAATGCTGACTACTGCATAGAAAAACAGAAGTCAACAGTATTATTAACAGAAGTATGGCTTATAAAAGAACCTCAGACCTGAAAGGCATCAAAATTGATTAGAATGACTCTGATTAAAATGATTTCTCAACTCGTGGATTGTGGTAACAAGACTGTCACCTAATAACTGATACAGTAAAACCTGTCTAAGCTGGAATCTATCGGGATTACAAAAAACAGTTTAGGGAGATTTCTGTTTTATGCAAGATGTCCACCTTACACTTTAGCTCAGTCGAATTAGAAAATTCGACTGAAAAAATTGATACAAGTCGTTGAAAAAATTTATTTTTTTATCGTTCTATTTATGTTACTTACAACATTTGGGTAAATAATTATTTATTATAATTTATTACATTTTTCTTCATATTTTAAACATTTTAGTGCGTATAAATATACATATTTAGGTAGTACATGTTATTCCGTATAAAATCTAGCCCTGTCCCATAATCCGTAGATCCTACATGCATTGCGGATTTCACTAAGCAAAATTTGTCCAACAAAACACATTGTAGTCTCTTTGGAAAACGAATAACCTACCTAATCCCAAATCTGCCAGATTCTGAACTATCCTAATCGACTCTACCCTGCCCCGCCCACATCGTTGCTACGGACAACGTAACAATTAAATGAGTTGTTACATACCCCCTGAACACTTCACGTAACAAACCCCAATAATATTACCCTTCCAGATAATTAAGTGTGAAAACTGTTACCAGGGACGGAATACAGAAATTATAGCCGTAAAGGTACTTGTACCGGTATAGAAGTACCTTTACCATATTATAGCTTTATTCCAAATATAGATAGATAGATTTATTTAAACTGCAAATGGTATAACCCGGTGGCAGCTAATTACAAAAACATAAAAATACACAGTCTCACAGTAATATAGAACATTAAAACAATAATAATAATAATAATAATAATAATAAGGTAATATACTAGCAAATTATATACTAATTATAGTAATAATAATAATGGTAAAATAATGATAGTAACATAAAAACCAACTGATTCATTAAACATTAAATTACATTAAGAGAGAAAAGAAAAGAAATAGAAAGAAAGAAAAAAAAATACCTCTAAAAAAATATCTTTAAAAATACGGGGTATGTCGTCAAATATCGGTATTGTTAGAGGAATTTTACCTTATCCGACGTCTATACCTGTAAAATACATATACAGGGTGTCCAGAAGCTCCCGTTACAAAAAAATACACAAATTCTGTGATGCCAGACATGAAGAATGCAGGTCCAGTTCTTCCGAAAAAAATTTTGTCTTTGAGGAAAATTGAGTTTAAAATCACTTCCGGGGCGCGAAATTCAAACCGGCTGCAACGACTCTTAAGACAGCGGCGTCACCTTCTGAGCGGAGCATTTCCTCGTTCCTCCGCGTAAACGGTGAAAGAGTCGAATAATATTCTGAAACGCTTACCACTAGAATACTTAATATTATCAAGTATTTGCAGGTTCTATTCAATAAATATTTTAAATGTACGTACAGAATATCGAGTTTTTGTTCAAAATGATAGCCACGGTACACGGCGGCGTAAACATAAATTATGAACACGATCCAACATTTATGAAAATATTGAATCTCCTGGAATGCTCGAATTGTTATTTTTAGCACATATTAATATGAACTAGTGCTTTGGGCTTAAGATTGCCACGTAAGTATAGTATAGTCTCCTGAAATTATTCTAAATATCTGATATACTAAAAGCGTTTTGGAAATGAAATATTCGTTTCCTGAATTCCCGTTCCATGAAAGTACTGAGTTTATCTCTGGGCGCGGAATTTGAATTGATGTTTTTTACAGATTTTGTGGTGATGCAGACTGAACAGTGCATTGAAGAATCTTTGTAGGGCACGTAGGCCATTAACCTACCCCACAGGTCAATATCAACAGAGATAAAATAGCGTCGCCGTATGTGCCATGCAACAATGAATAAAAAATACAAAACTGGTATATTACTGGTGTGAAAGGGTAAAAGACTGAGAAAAACTGTGATGTTGCATTGCGTGATGTACAAATACTTCTAGCAGGCAAACGTTTGGACGTGGTTCACTGAGGTTACTGGACCGCTGCCATTCGCAGCTCGTTATTATGGTCGGTTGTCCTTGCATTTGTCACTTGCTAGGCCGCGTCACATCGTGGTTTATATCATATGGCGAACCTCCAACCGCTCCTAGTGATTCGCCCATCAGACGCATGTCAGTTTTGCCTCAAAACAAAAGATTGCGCAGTTCGAAACCCGGCCCGCACAGTGGTCATGGCTGTACGGAGTCATCTTTCCCCTTTCCTCCCCCCCGCACCCCCCAGCGTCTCGCCGCAGGCAGCGTATACTAAAAGCTAAGCGCCGTTAAGGCAAATTAATAGAAATATCGAGTTTGAGTGCGAGAGGTCAGAATAAGCATATTTTCAATTAATGAGACTGCGACATGTACTTAGTCTTTGGCGCGTGCTGGAGCAACGCTCGTGCGGCAGCTCGACTGTACGCTGAGAGATACCCGAGCAGAAGACACCCTTCCCACTGAGTTTTCTGCGCCTCGACGCAAGAATACGTGCGTCGGGGTCAGTTTTACCGGGCGTAAGTGTCGATGCAGGTGTGTCTCGCTCATCTGTCGCCTACAGAGGAAGCAGCATTGGAACATTTCGAACAGTGTGCGAATGGCTTATTTATATTAATTTTTTCCTTACAACTACAAGAATTCAATTTTCAATGTGAAAATAATTTTATGCATTATCAGATATGTTTTGGAGAAAAATATACAGAGCAATAGAGTTGCAGTTATGATTTAATTTGCATATTGTTTATGTTTATTCCTGCTTTCCATAAATATTCTTTTGAGATATAAATCCCTCTAAGTAAAAATAACCAACATAAAACTATGTAATTTATTAGGGTGTTTTTATGTAAAATATACAAAAATTATCCAATAATATTTTTCAGTTAAAAAAAGTATGCAATTATTAAATGAAAAAGTTATAAATTGATTAATTTTTTAAACAAATGAAAATATTGAACATGTAGAGATATAACTGAAAGATTTAGGACTTGCATGTAAAGTATTTCTAAGTAATTTAAAGTAGCAAAATATGCATGTTCTAAAAATATTTAAGTAGAAAGGATAACGATTCTGCATTAAAATAATTTAAAATAAATTTAAAAAATTAAATAATTCAAAAGAAGGTTTGGGATTAAAAATTGATTGTACTGCATAAATTTTTCCTCTTTGTCGACTTTTGTTGTACATTATGAAAATATCAAAGAAAAATATTGAAAATTACAACACTGAAGTAGTGTAGTGAACTGTTTCTACTCCCTTACATTCTGTACTACGTAGTAACCTCGAAGAATTAAATTGAAGAAATGGTCGTTACTCATTTGTGTACGTATCTGCTAACTACAATGCAAGTTCAAAGAAACAAAACAACTCAAAGAATACTTTTCCCGAGTAGCTTTCAACTGCCTTATGAAATGGTTTAACGAAGTAACTCCAAGATTTGGGAGAAAGACATGCTCTCATCTTGCATCTGGAAAACCAAAGCGGCGGTAGGAATGGTCATTCAAATTTGAGAAATGGATAGTTGAGGACGCTTGCCTTAACTTCGATGTTCCACGTAGAACAGTTTAGCATATTTTGCAATAGCAGTTTTTTTGGGGAAGCTTTCGCTGCGGCAGCACGAAGTGCTCTTACTGTACCACATATTACTTAAGCTAAAATAGTATTTGACTGTTGGTATTGAAGTTCATGGATATTTTACGGTACGAACAGATACTTTTATTTAGGAAAGATGCAATATTTTTGAGGGGGGAAATATCGATATCCATCAATTAGGGCTACATCTTACATAAACCGTCCAGCGGTTACTAAGAAGTTTAAAACTGGCTATCGTTAGTTTGAGAATTCAGAAAATGACAGCGGGGAGAATCAATTCAAATTCCAAAGATAATCAATAAACTCAGTATTTTCATTAACGAATATTTTATCTCCTAAATGCTACTTAGTGTATCATCAAACATCAATTCAAATTCCGCGCCCAGAGATAAACTCAGTATTTTCATGGAACGGGAATTCAGGGAACGAATATTTCATTTCCAAATCGCTTTTAGTATATCACGATATTTAGAATAATTTTCAGGAGACTATCACTTACGTGGCAATCTTAAGCCCAAAGCACTAGTTCATATTAATATGTGCTAAATAACAATTCGAGCATTCAGGAGATTCAATATTTTTCATAAATGTTGGATCGTGTTCATAATTTATGTTTACGCCGCCGTGTACCGTGGCTATCATTTTGAACAAAACTCGATATTCTGTACGTACATTTAAAATATTTATTGAATAGAACCTGCAAATACTTGATACTATTAAATATTCTAGTGTAAGCTTTCCAGAATATTACTCGACTGTTTCACCGTTTACGCGGAGGAACGAGGAAATGCTCCGCTCACAAGGTGACGCCGCTGTCTTTAGAGTCGTTGCAGCCAGTTTGAATTTCGCGCCCCGGAAGTGATTTTTAAACTCAATTTTCTCAAAGACAAAATTTTTTTTCGGAAAAACTGGACCTGCCATTCTTCATGTCTGGCATCACAGAATTTGTGGTATTTTTTTGTAACGGGAGCTTCTGGACATCCTGTATATTTAAAGGTATTATACCGGTATTTTGGGGGAAATCATTGCGATTTTACCGCAAAGATGGCTTAGAGGAACAACTATTGACACTGCAGAGTTTCGGACCGGGAGGTCCTAAGTTCCTAGTCTCGACGATGATGAATATTCGACACTAGCCATATTATTCTACCTAAGTTGAATTCTGCCGTTGGCTAGAAAAGAGTTCTAGTGGTCGGAGTTTCTGAACGGTAGATTTTCATGGTTTCTCAAGTACTAGGCGAATGCTGTGGTAATATTTTAACAAAAGGGCCACTGATAGCGCGTTTTCCTTCAACTTTTCGCCTTAAATACACTACACTTTCACGCAGTACATTACCAGACATCTCGGGAGACCAGTTGGGGCCGGGAGTTTGTTCTGACTGATCGGAATATATTTGGACGGAGGCAATGCTCCTGAAATTCAATTCACCGCTGCATTTCACATCCTAACGGGAGAGGAATACCGGCTTCTGAGGATGTGTTGATTGTTTCCGATTGTTTCCACGTCAGCTGTAAGTCCCGTTTGTAGTGCATACTTCATCCCGGGTGGCGGAGGTGTTCCTTCAACGCTAGATTGTGAGATCCACGCTGACCTACATGTCGGCTTTGGGGGTTCCCCCCCTCCCGAATTTTCCTAGCGAGGCACCGCCCCAGACGGAGTTCTCGGCTGATCTTCAGATAAGTGTGGTAGTGAAATGCATGTGTGTGTGAGTGAGAAAGGAGAGAAATATCTTTAATTATTGTATTTTTTACAATTTTACAGCTCAGAAGAAAATAATGGAATCGGAACCAAACACGATCTTTACCCAATGAGAGAGTTGGATTTTGAATGCATTATCGGCACTACTGCAAAGCACACGCGACCAGATTTGATTCCCAGAGCATGAAAAACGTTTTTTAAATATCACAGCCTCTGGGGCAATAGATGGCGCTGCTTTGCTGTGAATTCTAAAAAAATTGTAACCGGTCACATTTTTCATGAAAGGTGATATGCAATTTGCCACATTTTTAAAATATGAATTCATATATTTTTTGTTGGTTGCTTTGCTTCTGAAATATTTTTAGGTATTTGCTAATCTTAGCTGACCAAAATATGTTTAGACTACGCTTTCCCATTTCCGACATGTAATTGAGGTTCTGGTCTTGGGCCTATGCGATTTACGTTGATCATCTGGAGGTGCACACAATTTCCAACACATTTTTTGCCAAACCATTGTTTGGGTCAAGTTTACTTGCTTCTTGATTATTTATTTATTTAACGTCAAAAATGTTAAGTTCAGAAAAACACAAACTTCCAACAACTTTGTTATTACAACTTGCAAGCAACAATACAGGCGAGTGAGTACAATTCCCCAAATCCGAAAGAAGAATTCCGTAGTCGTAGCCAAGCAATTCCAAATATCCAGAAGAAGTCCAATTACTCGCGAAGTCAAACCACAAAACCAGAGGAAGTCCAATAACGCAGCACAGTTTCTCACACTTCACGATAGGCACTTGACAACTCGACACGCAGGCTCACTCTCCAACTCAAACTCCTGTCACAGTGCCGCCGGCCGCTTATATTGCGGGCCGCGGCATAGCCTCGCTTGCTGACTCCGGCTTCGCCCGCTGGCCTCTCTTCTTCCATAGGCCGGCGTCGGCTACTGTCCGCCGAGCCGCGTTCCCGCGAAGTCTTGGTTTCGCACCGCTCTTTTGGCGCGCCTTTTAAGGGTGCGCATATTGCCGCAACAAAAAAACAGTTAAGCTCTGTGTAATGTACTCTGTGGAGAAGTGCAATAAACTATTTGCAAAGTAAATTCATTTACATATTCGGCTATTATCCCTAGTGCTTTACGTAAAGGAGTCAACATTTTGCCACGATAAAATGGAAAACGATTATTCGAATATCTACTTTCTCGAAAGAGCTCAAGAAAACGCTCACAGATAGTGAAACTTCATTTATGTTCAGAAGCAAAACATGGGGCCATCATATAACTTGCTAAAAGTATCAGGGAAAGTAAATGAAAAACCTGATGGAGATGGGGATCATTGACCCAGAACCTACATTGATATTTGTTACATGCCTATTTAGTCTTTTAGATTGATTAGTGATTCCGGGCGCGTCAACTTCTAAGATCATTAGTTCCGTAAGTGCAGTGCAAGTTTTCGTCAAAGAGTGGCTGTAATCTTCCTCCGTTGGTTGACGAGATACGGGCCGACCTATCTCGGTTGCGGGGATTTTTATTAAACCAGTTATCTCCAACCAGCGGAGCACCACCCCGCTGGGACAAACTCGAAGCTGGGACAAACTCGAAGCTTCCAACATGTGTGGTAGTGTAGTGCTTGTAAGTGCCAGTCACTATCAGAGCTGGCGGCCGCTAGAATTCTCCTTCGAACAGCGACCCAACTCGACCTAGCTCTCTATCTAGTGTCGAAAATCCTGTCCCGTCGGGCCTCGAACCCAGGACCTTCCGCTCAGAAGCACTGCAGAGACATAAGTTGATTCCATGAACCATCTTACCGGTCAGTGCTTTAGAATTATACAGTCTAAATGATAACTAATATATTAGATATCATTGTTAAAGCGAATATTATTTTTCTTTTGGATGCTCTGTAATTGCTTCCCTCGTGCAATTCCGTGCTTCCCTTGCAGATTTCCAAGTTGTCGGCGAAGCTCGGGTTTTCGTCCTACACTATGGGAATTTGTGAATTACACTTTAATTAGTTGAATGAAAGGGAAATTTTTGTGTGTTAGGAATTCACATATCAAACTCCTACAAAAGAATGAATTCTCTTACAACTGCACGGCACTGCAGATAATGCTGGGGCAGGAACTTCGTTTTCAGTCTGTGTGGGAAGGTCTCCAGGCAACGCATCTTACTTTGTGGAACGGTCAACTGATGCCATGTGATTGGTGATTTACGGGGTGTAACGTCATAAGTGAATGATCTAATAACATCAACTGACACTGATACCAATTGGGTGACATCACATGGAACGACGTAACGGAGGGTAGAGCCATCAATCAAAAAGTTTAGCGCCTGCGCAGTCTGTACTTTTCGTAATACTGTACTCTTATATGGTCTTAACATAACCGAGCAGAGGAAAGAAAATCTTAACGGCCGGCGTCCGTTAAGGATTTAACAATTCTCATCCTTTATGGACAATCGAAATGAGTGAAAGGTAGCTAAATGGTATGTCATTACGTTTATTGTATAGAAAATGCATTTTTGTTCGTATCATTTTTCTTATAAGAAAATGGTATTCCGAAAAGAAATGAATTTCATACGATCGATAACACAAAAAACAGACTCAGTGGTATTGATCGACCTAATGACTTCAATAATTAATATTTTAGACAGCCACTAGTAATAGCTGTTCATTCAGAGCATGCATAGCGTGCTAAAAGTGTGAGGATGTTCAAATGTCCACATAAATCTGTGAATGCAACAATGAAAAAAAAGACTTTCGTCTAAATGCATCAGTTTCTACTGAAGTGATTTGTACACTTGTATTAAAATACAAATCAGTAAGGCTGTCTAAAAATTGTGTATGACACACGTGGTAAAACTAATTTTATTTTGCTTGTAGGGTATCGGTCTATCAGTCTCATGTCGCAACATTTTCTAATCGCAAAATAAAGAGTCACTTTTACTACTCGTATCATAACTAGCAAAACTCTAGGATGATTCACTGGCAGCGTACTAGCGTCCCGTGGTGTGGTATCGGGTTCGATTCTCAGTAGCAAAAAATAGAGTCGTTAGGAGCAAAAATAGAGTTGTAGTTTTCGTTTAAAAAACGTCTCAGTTAGCTGTATGTCATAGAAAATCTCATGCAGGCAGAGTTTCCTAGTTACAGTAAAGGGAATTCATGTACGCTATGTGTCTCTCGTATTCCCCAAGCATTGGTATTAAACTTGGTCGAGGCGTGAGGGACACCGTTAGCTAGCCGGCCTCGGACCAAAAATGCCAAATACGTAAACACATCATCTATACTAATATACATTAAAATTCAACGGCATGTAACCGACATCATACCACCCAAAAAGTAGTGTATGAATGGATACGACTTTTTACAGACAATTCTTCAGAATTGCCGCAGCGTCCTTGCACAGTTTGGTAAAATATTTATAAATCAAAAATACGAAAAATAAATAGTTTAAATAATATGTAAGCACCACGACCATTATTTTTCGCCTAAGAGCAGATTGGTTCCTAACATATTCCGCCAGAGGCCAGTAGCAATGCAGGAAAAACGGGCACCTAATAGATTCGCTAGAGGCCAGGAGCAGTGCCTACAGTATTGTTTTAAAAATAAAACAGCAATGTCCTGTGAAATAAAATGAAAGAAAATTATAGTATTTAATTAAAATTTAAACGAATTACATTATAAATAATGACCTTAAACACTGTGTATTACATAATATTGAACTCTTTTCCTCTTTTACAAGGATTAGTTATGAGAAATCCTGGGCAATCCCGGATAATTTGCTAGCTTTTAAGTATCTAATGAACTTCCGTCCCGCAGCAGAGTATACTCCCGCAGGTGCCCGCGATTGTGGCATTTCCAATATAATTCAGCAGTTGCTGCTGAATTATAAGTCACAGTGCGTTCACCTCTCTTTTGAGGCAATGTCAAATAAAACGCTTAGAGCTTCAACAAAACTAAAACTTTGTACGTTCTGGATGGGAAATCAATCTGCAAACTGTTATCTGCTCCTCTTTCGTTAATATTTTGTTCCTTATTTTAGAACCACCGATTAATTATATCAAATATTCTTCCCAAGGTTTCGACAATCTTCTAAACTCTTGAAGACGGCACTAAATGGCTATTTTTTCCAGAATTTCACTTCAATTATCACAACGTAGCCAGCATCTCTCTCTCTTTCTCTCTCTCTCTCTCTCTCTCTCTCTGGCTTGCTCGCTCTCGGGCCAAGTTCTAGTTTCATTTTGCAGCACTAGAAAAAATATTTTTCTTGCCGGCTCCCCCATAGCCCAGAATGTTGTTGCGGCAGGAAATTATTTTCTCCACGAAAAACATGATGAGGGATATGAGCCCAAAATTATAGTTGATTTACCCGAATTTTAGCGAATAGTTTGTTAACAATCCTTGCAAAAAAATCTAATTTTTTTGTGTATTCAAAATTCAACTACTATATTGCTTAGGGTGTGGATCACAGAATCATGAAAATGTACCCAGAATTCACTTCTCCCCGTAGTACATCATACACAGTTTGTAACTGTTATTGACGTAAAATAAATAAAAATAAATAAAGCGATGCAGGCGGGGCGCGCCCCGCGGGCGGCGTCGGGGCTTCGCGTCGGGGCGCGTCCGCGCTGCGGCCGCGCGTGTGGCGTAGCCGCGGTGCGGCGGCGTCGCGGCGCGCGCGCCGCGCCGTGCCCGGCCCCAGCAGCGTCCGGCGGCGCGCAGCGTCGAGCTGCCTGCCTGCCCGCCCGCTCCTCCCGCTTCGCGCCGCGCCGCGCCGCGAGGGCAGTGGTATCGATTATGATCGAAGGCGAAGGCGGAGGCGGGCGGTAATGCCGTGGAAGTATAGCGGTAATAAGCACCTGCCACGCACGAGTTATGGGATGTTCCCGCGTGATTCATGGGCGGGTGGGCGGCAGGGAGGGAGGCCCGCCGCCGCCGCCGCCCCGAGCGCTGGCCCCGGGCGCCCGCCGCCGCCGCCGCACCCGCGAGCGTCGCCGTTCACGCCGTCCTCCAGGATTGCGATGGACAAGCGGTGGGCAATGAGGGTCCGCGGTGCGTTAGCTGGCTCCGGACTTTTAAAAATGTTGCAATTTGGAGATAAGCATCTAAAACAAACATCAATAAGAATACGTATTTGTGAAGAATATGTATTTCATTTAGTATTGTGTAAACACTGTTATTTCAAGATTTTTTTCTGTCTTTTAAATGATGGACCAACATATTGATATAATTGAAAATATAGACAGAAACTGAAAAATATGATTTACAAACATTAATAGAACACAAAATTGTCAGAATACCTGTTTAAGAATTATTGTTGATGCCCCTTGGTTTATTTCAAACATCCCAATTCATTCGGAGTTAGGTATATATCCAATTCAAAACTTTTTTCTACAAATTTCAGCAAAATTCTACAGCAAAATTAATAATATTTCATCTGCACTTCATTTTGAACTTGGTAAACATAATTCCCAATTTAACTGAATAAAACACAAGTTACCCAAACAATTCTTCGACATTCCATAACCTCCTTTCGAAACTTATTTCCGCATTAATTAGTTTTGTTCTTGATGCGTGAGCTGCATTTTATAGCTACTCATTTCTATTTTATTTTCGATTTATTCATCTTCTGCTGCCAAAGGCCTAACTAATCAAAGGCACATAATTATTAAATACAAAAATGTTGCAAAATTCCACAAGCGCAGCTTAAACAATTTGGAACAAAGTGTGAAATGCTCAAAGAATCTACAATTATTTTGAAATAATTAAACTTTTTTTAAATTAGGGAAAAGCATTTAAAGATGTTCATATGGCTAATTGCGTATTTATGATATCCTTTTATTCATTAAGCATTAAAATGTTTCTACGATACATTAATAGCTGCGTTATATATTAAATGTATTAGTAGTGTCTTGAGATATGACGAATTATGAATCAATGCACGGATGCAAATTATTTTGAATCGTGGTTCGACCTAAATTCATAATATATCATTGTTTTGTGTAAAGGACATCAATCGGAATAAATACATTTTTAAAATAATTATAGAAGATCTATCTTTTTACAAATATACAGCACTAATAATTTTTTTTAAAAATTCGTGGTCCTGGGAATTAAATCGTGAATTTAGTGGTCCAACAGAT
>JAHLJT010003362.1:0-19376 GCA_031308135.1 Acheta domesticus | reverse complement strand
TTTTCAAGGAATTCACTATCCCCTCTGCTGTTTTGCATTAGTTTGATCCCACTATCGAGACAGCTGTCGCACTGACTTTGGTTACAAGCTCCATGGTGATGAAAGGCCAGTATCACATTTGTTTTACATGGATGATCTGAAAGTGTTTGCTAAGAATGAAGCGATTCTCTCCCAAATGCTGTCTGTCGTGAATGACTTTAGCAATGACATCTGCATGAAGTTTGGTCTTGACAAGTGTGCAAAAATCAATTTAAAAAGAGGCAAACTGACAACGTCAGAGAACATTGAAGTTGATACGCACACTGTGATTCAAGATCTTGAGCCAGGTAAAACTTACAAATATCTGGGCATTGAAGAATGTGAGACCATCTCGAACGACACAATGAAAGAGAGAATTCGCAGGGAGTATTATAGAAGAGTGAGACTTGTCCTGCAGTCCGCTCTGAACTCCAGGAATAAAATATCTGCAATAGGTAGTTTGGCGGTGCCTGTAGCCGAATACAGTTTCGGACTAGTGGACTGGACTGAGCAAGAAATTCGCACCATGGATCGAAAAACCAGAAAACTGCTAACAATGCATCATGTTGCCCACCCTCGAGCTGATGTACATAGACTTTATGTGTCACGTAAGGAAGGAGGAAGAGGCCTCAGACAAATTGAGGCCTCCTGGCACAACGCAATAGTCGGGATGGGAAAGTATGTAGTCAGCCATCAAGATGACCCTCTAATGAGGCAGGTCATGAAATCTGACCGAAGAATGGGAAACAGAGGCATTGTTAGTGTAGCAAGAAGCATTGCGAAGAAAACTATGCAAGACACGTCGAATAACACAGACACTGAACTTCTGATGCTACTAAACATGAAATGTGAGACACAAAAAATGTTAAAGAAATCGTGGAGAGACAAACCACTCCACGGACAATACCTAAAAAGAATGGACAAGGTGCAGATCAATAAAGATCAATCATTTATGTGGCTTAAAAGGGGAAGAATGAAGCCAGAATCGGAAGCACTTGTAATAGCTGCCCAAGATCAGGCCTTGAGAACACGACATTATGATAAAGCGGTTCTCAAAATTTCCCAAGATGATAAATGCCGCATTTGCCAGGAACAAGTAGAAACCATTGATCATATTGTCTCAGCTTGTCCAATCCTAGCAAAGACCGAATACTTGAAAAGACACGACAGGGTGTGTAGCTACCTCCACTGGCAGATCTGTACCGCCCTCGAAGTTCCAAACACATGCCCCAAGTGGTACGAACACTCACCGAAACCGGTGACGTCTGTTGGATTGTGTACGATATTGTACGACCAACAAATTCAAACTGATCGCACGATAGCGGCAAACAAACCGGATATAGTTATCCGGGATTTGGAGAAAAAATCGTGTTTACTTGTCGATGTTGCTGTACCTTGCGATCAAAACGTCGTTACCAAGGAGGCAGAGAAACGTCTTAAATACAAGAGTTTGGAAATCGAGATCAGCCGAATGTGGGGCGTAAAAGCACAGGTCGTCCCGATAGTTATCGGAGCTCTGGGATTTGTTCCGCAAAATTTGAGTAAGAACTTGTCTAAACTCCCAGGTAATTCAAAAGACTGGGAAGTGCAAGAAATTGCTTTATTTGGAACAGCCCACATTTTGCGCAAAGTATTGTAGAGGCACCGACAGTCCCTAGATCTGCTCCTTAGGTAGCTGGTTGCAACCTGGAGTAGATTTTATATTCAGCCGACTCATAACATCTTTAGTCGTGATGTAGAGGAATAATAATAATAATAATAAAATAATAATAGAATAATAATAATAATAATAATAAATAATTAATAATAATTATATCTTTATCGATCAAGCTATTACAAAAGCCGGCAGTTAACATAGCAGCAAGAATAGTTTCCATGAATGTCAGAAACAATATAGATGATAAACTTAAACGTGTAGCTTCCTTGTTAGGCTCAGTATAATCATAGGCTATGATTTACCAGTGGTGGAAGATTAGAGTCATGGCTAGTAGGATTATTCTGAAAAAGCTTTTTTTTTTTTTCTCTTATATTTTGTAAATTAGCTCAGTCCATCCAGTGGTCATTTAGTGGACATTCTCTATTACACTAAATTCTATTTCATTAATTAGTTTTATGATGAAAACGAACACCAACAATCACACAAAAGTGCACACTAATAGTTTCAAACTCACTTAGTTTCCCCATAATGTCAGATTAGCTGAGGATGAATTTGTCTAGACGCCTGGGACGTGGGGCGTGCCATCGTGGTACCAAAGAAAAAGTATCGTGAAAGGGGCTGGGAGTCTTAGGCTCGTTGCCCAATGAGGTGCGGAGAGAGTCGCAAGTCCCCCGTGCACCCTCTCTGATGCTGGATAGACACCATTAATCGGTCACAATAATCTTAACACACATCATTACTACTAATTCAATTACTCTTAAATTACATAATTACAATTAATTACGCCAGTTCTAAATATGAGGACTCGCCGCTGACCGAGATCTACAGGGGCTGGAGGATCGTACGATGTTAATCTCGGAAACAGAAAGAGGTAGACGGGATTTCGATGACAATGTTTTTGGGAGGCGGTATCTGCCTGAGATCGATATCCTTAAGGGTCTCAGTGGAAGGGGTCGATGTCTGATGGAATTGTTGAGCAGGTATTTTGTACTTTGTGGGAATGATCACTCTCCCACCTTGAATACACGCCGTATCTTCAGGGAAGTCTATTAGCGACACCTAACAACTGAAGTGTGCAACCACAGCTGGGGTACACCGAGTTTGGCAACTCGCTGTTACCCCCGGGACTTAGGTTTTAGAGCACTGGAAAAAGATCGTGACAGGTTTGGTACCTACGTTTCGCCTCAGGGAAGGAAACCTTTTCGGTCACTCTTATTTTTTTGGATTTTCCTTTCCCGGAGAAACGTGGGGCACTGGTTGTCGTTGGCTAGGTGATTGCCTTCGCAATTTACACAGTGCGCTGGTTTGTCGCGCGGCTGTGGGAACTGATGATCCGCACTTCCCGCAAACCGCGCTTACGAACATCGCTGCTGGGTATGCCCAAACTTTTGGCACTTGAAACAGCGCAAGGGTTCGGCACGTACGGCAGCACAAGAGGTTGTAGAAAGCATTAATGATCCTTTCCGGGAGGGATGGTCGGTCAAACGTAAGGATCAGGGTCGAAGTAGGGATCACTTTTCCCTGCTCCTTCCTTCTGATCCTATACACAGTCACGCCATAGGTCTTGAAAAAGTTTAAGAGATCTTTCTCTGTTTCTGTAGCAAAGTCCTCGTGATTTACAACGCCTTTGCACAGGTTCCAGGTAGGATGAACCGTGACTACTACCTGGAGGCCGGCAATCTGCTTCGTATTCTGAATTTTACCAATTTGCTCGTCGGTACGCGCTTCAAAAAGAATTGTTTCATTCCTCTGTCGCACGACCGCTAGGAGCTTCCCGTAAGCTTCTTCTATGGCTCGCGCCAGACGGACAGCACTCACAGTTTTAAAAGTTTTACCTTCCTCGGCACATGTCATGAGGAGGAAACGAGACTTGTTTGGTCGATCTTCTTCTTTGGAAAAGAAACTATTCAAATAGATAGTTCTTTCTGCACATCTCTTCCTTGCGGTTGAGGGGGGGGAAAGGTTAAGCATCCATAGATGGATATCGGATTCGTCCCCTTGGTCTCCACCCACCACGGAACCCAACAAGGGGAGACTCCGTCGGAGTGCCAGGGTTGCCACGGAGATATAGTGGGGGGCGTGTCACAACGCTGCCCCGCCGTAGATTTCAGCGCTGCCTCACCCTGGAGTTCAGTACAAGACCTAGTCCGAGCCGATTGATTGGGAGTGGGTTAGCTCCCGACTGCCCGTCTAGAAGAGTCCGGGGCCAAAGCGAGTGTGTGTACAGGGAATGTTCCCCAAAATACGTAAACAACATACCCCTTAGTGCATGGCTAACAGTAACACTAGGACTAGATAGGGAAACAAACAGGTCCCTCAACTGCCAGGACACACATTCCCTCCGACACGGGTCGCCATGCACGGCAAACACATGGGTGGGCGTTCAGCATACAGAGAAGGCCAGTGAGGAAGAAAAAGGAGGGAAAAGAACATACATGACATGGAATGAGAAGCAAGAAGATGAAAAAATGGAGAAAGGAACACTTGAGAGCCTTCTCTGCATCCCCCCGTTAGGACGTGGACCAATCCACCTCGACGGGGGACGGAGAGGGGCGGAGAATGACGGAAAGAGAGACGGAGAGGGAAGGAAAGAGACGGAGAAGGAAAGAGAGACGGAGAGGGAAGGAAAGAGAGACGGAGAGGGAAGGAAAGAGAGACGGAGAGGGAAGGAAAGAGAGGCGGAGAGGGAAGGAAAGTGAGACGGAGAGGGAAGGAAAGTGAGACGGAGAGGGAAGGAAAGTGAGACGGAGAGGGAAGGAAAGTGAGACGGAGAGGGAAGGAAAGTGAGACGGAGAGGGAAGGAAAGAGAGACGGAGAGGGAAGGAAAGAGAGACGGAGAGGGAAGGAAAGAGAAACGGAGAGGGAAGGAAAGAGAGACGGAGAGGGAAGGAAAGAGAGACGGAGAGGGAAGGAAAGTGAGACGGAGAGGGAAGGAAAGTGAGACGGAGAGGGAAGGAAAGTGAGACGGAGAGGGAAGGAAAGTGAGACGGAGAGGGAAGGAAAGTGAGACGGAGAGGAAGGAAAGTGAGACGGAGACGGAAGGAAAGTGAGACGGAGAGGGAAGGAAAGTGAGACGGAGAGGGAAGGAAAGAGAGACGGAGAGGGAAGGAAAGAGACGGAGAGGGAAGGAAAGAGAGACGGAGAGGGAAGGAAAGTGAGACGGAGAGAGAGGGAAATTGAGACGAAGAGGAAAGGAAAGTGAGACGGAGAGGGAAGGAAAGTGAGACGAAGAGGGAAGGAAAGTGAGACGGAGAGGGAAGGAAAGTGAGACGGAGAGGGAAGGAAAAAGAGACGGAGAGCGAAAGAAGGAGAAACGGAGAGGGAAGGAAAAGAGAAACGGAGAGGGACGGAGAGATGCAAGAGTGTGACCGAGAAACAGAGAGAGAGGCACGCGTAAGTACGAGAGAGAAGAGAGACAGGTCATGTACATTTTTTTGAACATTTTAGTAGTTTTCGCGCTGTATTGAGTGCAATATGTGCAAATTTAAAGAAATACAAAAACATGATTTTTTCATTAACGGCTGCAAATTTTTTCTTCAAAATTTTGGTAGAGTTAATGTTAAATGTACTCTATTAGATGACATTTGGCAACACAGCCTTCGACGTGACGTCACCCGGACAGACAAGATCATTCACAAGACTCCAGCCGCGGAAGCCTACGACTTCTTCAAAACTACGTGTTCAAATAAAGTCATGATTAATTGTTTGAAAATACGAGTAGTTTTTCTATAATTTCGTGACAAACATAATAGCCCACTGCAAATCTACTGCGCTTCAGACAGCTAAATGCGTTGTAAATTAGAATTTGCTATTTTGTATATTATTTCTTTGTTCGTTTCTTACATTTGACCTTTTATTATACATTTACACATTTATCTTTTGTAAATTATTTATTTTGAAATAAAAATTGCTAGCTCTTTAAGGGAGTATCGACAATGCAGGAAATGCAAGAATGGAATTCCGTTCCGCTGTCGCTAATTTCTAAGAATTACGTGTCATTGTTGTGACTTGATTTAGCTGTACGGTATCAGGTTCCGTTTTCCATTAAAAGTTTAGAAAACTTTTGTATTATATTTTTAAACAGTTGTAGAATTCCCGTAGTTTTTACAACACCGCGATGGAAACAGTATGTTGTTCGCTTCTTGGTTGAATTTGAAATTTTCAATTAATACCTCAGATCTGCTGTATTTGACGACCATTTTCTGTAGACCATTCCAATTTCAGACAATTCCCGTGAACCCGCAATGAAATTGAATACTAAGATGTTAGTACCGCAGAAAGTGCAATATTTCAATCCCACGTATTTGTTTCCACTAACACGGGAAAGTATGTGTAGTTGTAGTACCATTTCTTTAAGAATATTAGAGAACAGTAAAATGTCGTTCTAAATGGCAATTTTCTTTGGAAAGAATTGGAGCTGTTTTTAAGAATATGGCGTTTAACCGCTAACAAAAATGCGAAATTTCAAGCTTATTTTCACATAATATTTTAGAATTTTCGAAAAACTTCATTTGAAGTCATTTGAAGCACATTAACTCACAAATACAATAATGTTTGCTGGAAATGTACATGTTAACGGTGTGAGACGTTTCAAAAAATTCTTTTGTGTAATTTCTGAAAAAACAACAACAACAAAACAACCGAAAATGAACTTTACGTCTTATTAAAGAGTGCATTCAGCACTATCGGTTTGAAAAATGTGAAGGAAAATTTGGAGCCATTTATGACAAATGGTGTTTGAGGGTTTCTGAAAATGAGGAATATCAAGCTAGTTTTCACAAAAATTAGTTGAGTTTTCGAAAAACTTTATATGACATTATTTAAAGCACATGTGCTAATAAATATAATAACGTGAACAAATCGTCGCTAATGTAATGTGATATACCAGAATATTACAAATTTTATTTAATAATATTAGCTGTACATGGGGTGGATAAATGGGTATGCAATATGGCGGTATACGGCCTTAGCAACGACAGCGCAGAGGTTGGCAAGGTCAACAAACTGTACACAGGCCTTGAAGATGTCAGGACGCTGGCTAGATAGCTAAAGAAATAAAATGTGATTGGTTCAAAAACGAATGACTGACGGGGGTCGTGGCTACTTGGGTTCGTAAGAGACGCACGGGTTGGCTAGTGAAGATTAGACAGTCTAATTTTGCCGCTGTGTTTTGAAAAAATAGAATGAGGACGCTTACCGAACCATAAAGGGTTAAAGAATACATTGAACAGAACATTCTGACTCTGGGTGTCGTGGTGTAAAGATCGTTTGCGGACATTATATTAGGAAAGTGGGACTTGTATATTTTTTTGTGAGAGAAGTAATAGTTTTTTTCGGACTCTGAGAATTATTGGCCAGAAGTGAATTCGCGGAGGACTTGCACAGTTTTTCGGATATTGCAGTTGAACTTTAATGTTTTACATAACCAGTGGGAAAGATTAGGAACTGGGAGCATCGGATAAGAACCGATAAATAGTTTATGCAGTGTGGACTGGACGTGTCAGCAGCAGCGCAAGACCGGAAGAAAGAAGCGAAACTTGGAACCAACAACGGTCAAGTGAGAAGCGACTACGGAGCGTCGGCAAGCAAAACGGTAAAGAAATACTGCAGTACAAAAGAGATAACGTATTTAAAAGGTCATGACCATAAAATTAATTGTTAAAACTTAAAGTTAAATAAATTATTGAATTTTGTTCTTTGGAAATGAAAGGAGTTTTCATTTGTCAATCATAATCTTTAATTAGTTGGAAGCATATAATTATTACATTTCAGATTCCACGCCATACTGTATAGTTGGCAGATCAGGTAATCGGCTATCGAGGCGATAGCGAGTATTTGTATCCGGACCCATCGACCCAAGCTAGCTGGATGTTTATACAATTTTGTTTAAATTAGATGGGAAAACTTTGGTAGTAATTAATGTAACCTGTTTCTGGCGCCCAAATCTTAATATAAATTTGGAACAGGCCATAATTACAACCACACTCTTGATGAGACGATGATAAAGGTATTTTTCAGTAAATATGTTAATATTACATTTTTGTAATTTTTCGAAAAAGCAATAAAATAATAGAGTAATACTAGGAAAACCCCGCAAACGTTGTTTTGCCTTCATCTCCCTCTTTTTCCTCTCATCACCTAACCACTTTCTCTTCCACCCTCCATCACCCTGTCCCTGTATGTCTCTGCCGCTATCTACCCCTCTCATTCACATTTAACTGCAGATTCTGCACATCTCTGAGCAGGTGAGGTAATATCGGGAAGCGCCGGACCAGCAAAAATGTAATAGAATGTTTAAGACTGTTTCATCCTGTAGTCTACGGTGTGAGGAACGTTTCTTTGAGGCCTGCGGCCTCAAAATGTTAGTTTTTAAGACCGTGTCGAAGTTCTTTATATATATATATATGTATATATATATGTATATATATATTGTAACCGCTAATACGCGATTACAGTTTAAATAAGTGAGAAAATAGTAGTGAAGACACGACACCGTATCTTGGACAAATAGTTCTCTGGTGGCGAGGAGATGGCGACAGTCGTAAGCTCAATTTCTGAACGCACTCTGATGCCAGCAAATGAAAAACTAGTATGAAACAAACGGAAACGGCAAGAGCTTGTGCCAAAAGACTCCAACTTTCTTCTTGTCCGAGTCGCCGAAGCGAGCAGTTGTATGAATTCGTTTTCTTATCTTGTTGGAGTTGCCAAAGTGAATAGTCAGCCATCTTGTGCGCTACGACGACGTTGAGCGACACGGAAAAAGAGCGAGTACGCTGTACCAGAAAGTCTGTACTATTTTTTGAAATTTCATTCTGAAAACATATTTAAAGAATCTCCAGAATTATAAGAACTCTAATCGACATTGTAATTAATTTGACTTTTGCCAATTACGAAGTCATAAGTGGAGATTCTGGACTTCGATTCGGAGGTGACCATCGCCTGAGGAGCCAACGGTAAAACATCGCTAACCGAGGGGAGACGGCGCCCGGAGGCCTCACGATTTCGACGCAGCAGGCAGCGCGCGGAGCGGCGCAAGGGACCCTACGACCTTGGAGGCGTCGACAACATTTTGCAACCGACTTCGCAGCGTGGAATTCTCCGGAGGTTCGACGGCCGTGAGTTTAACGAAACCAAAAGAACTTTTACTAATCTCAATTTAGAACTGTACCGCACAGTATTCTTGCTAATTTGACAAGTCATTTCTTTTTTCTTCCTGAAGTCGTAATTGAAATCAGATAAGGGTATTTTGTAAATAATGTAAAATTGTGTTCTTGTACAGAATTAATTGACTAAATTCACGTGTAATGAATCCAAAGGTGTTACAAGAAATTTGAATATTGTATGTGTATGTATTTTTTTCAGGGTTATTGTTTTGAAGTGTATTTTGTGTGTTTTTCTCAGTGATTTTGTGTGTTATTATTTGATTTTGTTCTCAGTTATTGTGTGATTATGTGTGTTAAGTTATTACTTGGAAATAAGGTGCAAAGTTAACATCTTTTTAGAGAAAACTGCAGTTTTTAGGTAGGGAAAGATAGCTACCGTAATTAAATGTAAATTTAGTTGTACAAAACTTTCCTTCATAAGAATATATCTTCAATGTTATTTCAAAATTGTGTTGGAATGTTAATTGGTAGTTAGTTGAAAGGACGAACCCACCCCCGATAGGGAATTTTATTCTACCTAGAAATTTCCCAGGTGTGCGTGACGGGACAGCTATCCGTCACGGATTTAGTAAATGAAAGATTTGCTATTTGTAACAAGTAAAAGAGTAGGGTTTGGTTACAATATATATATATGGATATATAAAAATGGATATATATATATATTATATATATATATATATATCCATTTTTCAGAACATGTTGAAAATATCGGCCGGGTATCATGTAAAGAACCCCGAAATTTTAAAGAAGGTTTTCAAAATCTCAATGATTCCACTCGAGCCAAATGAACAAGGGCGCTTTCAATTTGGAAAAAAATGTATGGATAGTTTGGGCGCTGGTGGTGTTTACGATTAGACAGACATTTTGGAAAGAACCACTTTTCGGTATCAGGGGACTCCGAAACGTGTATTTCCGATGAAATCTCGAAATCGATTTTCCGAAGCATGACATAACTTGCCCTATACTACGTATTTTACTCCGTACATACGTATGAATACGGGAAAGTAAAAAGTGTCAAAGAATTTAATAGAAAATTATCATAGATTAAAACCTTACCTCTCGAACATTGCAAACTTTTTTCAAAGCGCGAGTGATTGCCCCTGGTCCGTTGTAAGACCACAGGTCTGGACGGTAGTGGTGTAGTTCTGCAATGCAAGCATTGGCAACTCGCCGGCCTGGTTCGTCCAAGGCGAAGTTGAAGGCGCCCACAGACACGTCGACTAGCGACTCCGCGCACCCAAAGTTCTTTTCCTCTCCCAACGATCTGCAAACATTGCAAGAATGTTGCGAAATGTTGGAATGTTCGTGAAAGGTTGCTGCCAAAAGTTTCAATAATTCTAAAGAAGTGAAGCAATTTTGATTAAAAGTAATTTTAGTTTTACCTTCATGAGACCAATAAAATATCGTTGAATTGCAACATTCATATAAAAGTTTCAAGAAAAAATTGAACTGTTGTGAGTTCACGAATGCGTTAAATAATAATAAGAAGAAGAACTAGAAGAATAAGAAAAGAAACAGATTATTATTATGATGATGATGATGATGATGATGATGATGAAGCAAATTGACGTAAAGATGCAAAGCACGTACAGCACAATTACAATGTGCGCATGTTTTCTTGGTCCACCAGTTCCGTTATCCTCGCTCAGCACAGCACTACCTGATAGAAATCGAGCTTCACTCGGAACGTGACAGTTCAGGCTTATCGTCAGTTTTGCCGTTACAACTCACTGCTGCCCACCTTCTTCCTTCATAATGCGGATGAGCCAATTTTCCAATCAGTTATTGTCCACAGAGAGACGTTTAAAAAAGATTTGATGTTCCAGAAATTCCCCTGAATCAATTTCTATCAAAATCGCAACATCATGTTTTTGCAGTATGGCAATACGTTCTCTAAAGTAAGGAAATGAAAAAAGTAAACTAGTGGTGATACAGAATGGCACGGACTTTCCCGTATTTATTTCTATTTTCTTGGGTCTATTCGGAATTGCCTCGTACTCTTGCCAGCTGCCACCTATCGCCGCCCAAAGTATGTTTTCTGACATTTTTCGTTTTCCTAATGGTAGAATGGAAATGTTAATTTAAAAATTTTAAAGAACACAAAAACCTCGTACGAAATGGCAATTTGATTTTAAAAATTTAGATCCGTTTTTAAGAAAATGGCGTTTAAGCGCTACTGAAAATGCGATATTTAAAGATCTTTTCACGGAAAATTTTTGAGTTTTTAAAAAACTTCATTTACAGTCATTTGATGCATAAAGATGTGCGAGATAAAACTACATTTGTGTAATTTTTGAAACAATAAAAAATACACCAAAATGAACTTTACGTAGTATTAAAGATTGCAATTTGCACTATCCATTTCAAAAGTTTAAATAAAAGATTTGGGGCCATTTTTGAGAAAATGGCGTTTGAGCGCTTCTGAAAATGCGGAATTTTGAGTTAGTTTTCGAAGAAAACGGTTGAGTTTTCGAGAAACTTACTTGACAGATTTTAAAGCACATCTACTCAATAATATAATAATGTGAACAAATCGCCGCTAATACAAATATTAAGGACGTGAGAGCCAAGTCAAAAAAGTACATTTCTGTAATTTTTGAAAGAAAAACAACAACGAAAGAATAGAGAAATACAGCGTTTAGGTCATCTCATAGAGTAGGTTTTGTAATATCCCTACCAAAAGGTTAATGAAAAAATTTGGAGCCGTTTTTTGATAAACTATTGTTTTTGTAATTTTTAAAATTGCACATATTGCACGCAATATTGCGCAAAAACTACTGAAATTAAAAAAAAACTGTGCATGACCTTAAAGAAAGAATTCACTTTGAAGAAGAAATATCATTTGATGCAAAAATCTCTATCTGCAATTGAATAGTTACCCCGAATACAGATCTAACCCACAAAAAGTCGAAAATTGAGATTTCAGTGGAATAGTGATCTATTGGACGTAATACACAGCCCCCTCGATTCTGAGGGTGCACAGGCCATTCCAAAGTATATTATTCTTTAGGTAAAGTTTTCCTATTGGCGACTAGTGATCTCTCTGCAGCAAGATGTTGGATCGATGCGAGTGTGTTATAAGTGGTAATGCGTTGACAAAAATTTGACTTAATTTACACTGATTAGAGGTTTTTTCTCTTTCCTGAAAACTTTTCCTTTTGTGGGTTAGATCTCTATTCGGGGTAACTATTCAATTCTGTAGTTGGAGGAAGACCCGGAATAAAATTCAAACTTTCGCATTTTTTGAAAATTCAAGGTTAACCGTGAAAATCGGACGTATGCAATCTTAATATATTTTACTTTATTCTTACAAGATACCTAAAGGAAACATTTGGAGCCGTTTTTGAGATAATTTTGAAAATATCTGGGGGACTATATGAGAAGTTCCCCCAAAAATTAAAGCACGTTTTTCAAAATTTTTGACGGAGAGTAGGCTGATACTGAAAATGAGATTGTTTTCAAAACTCTGTATGTCCCTCCTTTATTCCGACTGCCCGTCATCATCTTCGTGGACAACAGTGGCGCCAAATCTGTTCATGGATGTTTTGCAAAATATTTCCCGACTCTAAATCCTGAAATTTTGAAAATCTTTTAAATGTTGTTGAACATTGCTCCATCTTTTTGTTTATTTACTTTTTGCCAAAATAATCATATGTGCGCTTAAAAAATGATACAGGACCTATTTGTATCAAAACCTCTGAATTTTTTAACATTATAAAAGTTCAAGCTTTGTTTGATCCATTACTACAAGATAAAAATATTTTCATTAAAATTAGTTCTTTATCTGATGTCATGTACTTTTTTTGGGGAGATGGGTGTGGTGTCCTGGAGTAAACCCATCTTCGCCGACGATCCTCCACGGGCACCAATATCAGGGAGATAAGTCCCCAAATTGTTTGTATGTGGGGTCTATCGGAAGGATAGGTATTCAGAATATTATATATTGAATAGTCCACCCCTTCCTGCCAATAAGTTGGTCTTGGCAGCTCGTATGGGACCCACCATTCACACCCTGCAAGTACGCGCACCCCCACACCACACACACCTACACACGCATTCATGTATATTCAGCTTGTAGCCTCAGCACCCACCGGAGCATGAGCACGTCCAGGTCGAGATAGGTGCCGCCATACTTCCACAGCAGTAGAAATCGCAGGACGTCGCTGGCGTGCACCACAGGCCACTGACTCCCCCGCAGCGCGCCGCTAGCCAACCAGCCCTGGAGCGGCGTGCCGACGTAGTGGCGCGCGTAGGGCACGGCCCACAGGCGCACGTTGGGGGCGGCAAGGGCGGCCAGCGCGTAGGCGGGCGCCGCGCCCTTGGCCAGCGCCCGCCGCCGCACGTCGCACGTGTGCACCAGGTACACGCGGTGGGTGGGGTGCGCTGCCGCCGCGGCCTCCACAGCACACGCGCCGCGCGGGGACAGCCGCAGCCCGGACTCTGCGCACAAATAAGAGGCACTAGGACAAAACAGAGATAATGGTCAATGAAACAATGGATTCATGTCTAAAATTCTCGTGGCTATATTATAACTTGTACTCACACAGTTGACGCTGGTTATATAACTTCCGGGAACTAACATTTTTGGTTCACTATAACAGAGGTTCACTATTTCCGATGATGACAAAATTAAATAGAATTTCTCCAATACGATTAATTTTATAAATATAGTGATACAGTAAAATACATTAACAACACGAAAATTTCAATAGCTTTATTTGTCCTTACAAATATCAATTATTTTCAATTGTTTGCTTCGTATTGTTTGCTTTTCATTAGTAATTTCTCTAGTTCCTTCTCCAAAATTCGTGCTCTCATCACACATGATTCTGCACTGTCCTCTGCGTGTAAGTATCGTAAATCAGTCTTGACACCCTTCAATGCCTCTTGCACTGTTGGAACATCATTCCACTCTCCATAGGCTCTTCTATTCGTCTAATAACATACGTCATACAAGATATTTTCGGTAGCGGGATGGCGCATGTAGCTAATCAAACTGACAGCTTTTCCGCCCTTGAGGGCGGATATCGCCAGGCGTGCTTCCTTTTCCCTTAGTAGAACTCAACGCGCTTTGCTCCGCCGAATATCAAGAAACGCCAAGATTGAAACTCAAGCTTGCAATCGCGCTTCGCCGCCGCCGTCGTTGCCCACGCAGGACACGGCCATTGGTTCTGCAATGAAACTGAGAGGCAGTGAGGTCCCCATTCCGGGTTCGCTACCTTCCCCTTACGGGAGACTTCATCGATTATGACCTTTGGCCAAAGATATTATATCGAAGTGCCTATTGTTTGAATTTTTGGCAGTGAGGCGATATATGTTTTCCAATAGGAAATTAATTTCCAGGACGTTTTTCCTACGTTCGCTTTAGCCGAAGTTCAGGTTCACCGTAACCGAACCTTCTTATGCTTATTTGTGATGTAAGTGAAGCGGGCCCAGTGACTTAAGTTCATTATAACCGAGGGTTCGCTTTATCCGAGTTCACTACAATCGGAGTCGACCAAAATGGAATGACTCGTGCGTCTCACTCCAACAAACATACCGGGTTCAAAGTTTGTTAATTCCTGTCGTGCAGCCATAATCACGTCAGAAACCTTTTCACATGAATCACATAAGTAGAAATAAAAGTTCTGCCAATGCACTGCCCTTACACACCTTTCACACGCGATACCACTGCCATCTGTGTCACGATTGCATTTTGTTATCCTATGACTTTATACACTTCAATATACACTGTGACAAATCTATTATAGTATCATTAGTGAAAATTATTTGTAATATTATTTGTAGAACAAAGGGATAAAATGTAATGAAATTTACTTATTAAAGCCTGACAGTTTAATGAGAAATTGAAGGTTTACTTATGGAAACATGCTCATTATTTGTATGGTAGCCCTGGGTAGTGCGTTGGGACGTAATGAAAAAAGGCTGGAGACATCTGCCCTAACAATGTTAGGGCGCATTGTGCCAATACAACCAGTAATGCCATTGTACGCCAGTTTGGGAAGCTTACCTTCACAATCTGTGTAGATAATAATCTTCTGAACCTACTACATTCTTACACGTCGTTGGAAAAATTGTTAGGCTAACATCTTCAGGGTCTTCAGGTTTGGGAAGAGTCATTTTACTATAGTTATTTCTTAACACCTAAAAGCTTACGCAGCTTAAAACTTTTACATAATTGGTTTCGCAACAAATGTTTTCATGTCATATTTTAGACTTATACTTGCTTTACTGTATTTGGCGTGCTGGTTTTAAAATGCGGGTACAGAGATAATACCGCGCGCTCCCTTCACTTATTACTACGTAAACAATACGGGTGGTATTTTTCATATAGATTTTACAACAAGATACATTAACAATTTTTCCAACGACATGTTGTAGGACAACGAATGTAGTAGGTTCAGAATATTGTTATCTACACAGATTGTGGAGGTAAGCTTCCCAAACTGGGGTACAATGGCATTACTTGTTGTATTTACACAATGCTTACAAATTAGGAGACAGACCTCAAATTCGCTATCTCCACTTATTAGTGATCAACGTGCATGTTTTCTGAATTTGAGTTACTCATCCAGACTTTTTAATTGCATGCATTTGTCACATTTTTAATACGTACTTTTACACACTAATTTATTGCATACTTTTGTAAGAGATTAAAGTGCAACTTACTTAACATTTTCTCCTGTAATACCACAAAATATGTTTGCCCCTTATGACGTTCAAAACTCATTATTGCTGCGCCCTTAATACCAGGTTTCCATGTTCCCAAAGAAACATGGACACTGCAGAAAAGTTGTTGAGATGGGGAGCGCGGAGAGTTGAGAGAGTGGTAGGATAATCACGAGGAACAGGAAAGAAATAGATTGGGGCAGGAGAGAAGATGAAGTGGAACAGGTTCTGACCTCCGTCCGTCCGTCCCTCCGTCCCTCCGTCCGTCCGTCCCTCCGTCCGTCCCTCCGTCCGTCCCTCCGTCCGTCCGTCCCTCCGTCCGTCCGTCCCTCCGTCCGTCCGTCCCTCCGTCCGTCGTCCCCCCGTCCGTCCGTCCCCCCGTCCGTCCGTCCCTCCGTCCGTCCCTCCGTCCCTCCGTCCGTCCGTCCCTCCGTCCGTCCGTCCCCTCCGTCCCGTCCGTCCCTCCGTCCCTCCGTCCGTCCCCGTCCGTCCGTCCCTCCGTCCGTCCGTCCCTCCGTCCGTCCGTCCCTCCGTCCGTCCGTCCTCCGTCCGTCCCCCGTCCGTCCCGTCCCTCCGTCCGTCCGTCCCTCCGTCCGTCCCTCCGTCCCTCCGTCCGTCCGTCCCTCCGTCCGTCCGTCCCTCCGTCCGTCCGTCCCTCCGTCCGTCCCTCCGTCCGTCCGTCCCTCCGTCCCTCCGTCCGTCCCTCCGTCCGTCCGTCCCTCCGTCCGTCCGTCCCTCCGTCCGTCCGTCCGCCGTCCCTCCGTCCGTCCGTCCTCCGTCCGTCCGTCCCTCCGTCCGCCCGTCCCTCCGTCCGTCCGTCCCTCCGTCCGTCCGTCCCTCCGTCCGTCCGTCCCTCCGTCCGTCCGTCCCTCCGTCCGTCCTCCGTCCGTCCGTCCCTCCGTCCGTCCGTCCCTCCGTCCGTCCGTCCCTCCGTCCGTCCGTCCCCGTCCGTCCGTCCCCCGTCCGTCCGTCCCTCCGTCCGTCCTCCGTCCCTCCGTCCGTCCGTCCCTCCGTCCGTCCGTCCCCTCCGTCCGTCCGTCCCTCCGTCCGTCCGTCCCTCCGTCCGTCCGTCCCTCCGTCCGTCCGTCCCTCCGTCCGTCCGTCCCTCCGTCCGTCCGTCCGCCGTCCCTCCGTCCGTCCCGTCCCTCCGTCCGTCCGTCCCTCCGTCCGCCGTCCCTCCGTCCGTCCGTCCCTCCGTCCGTCCGTCCCTCCGTCCGTCCCTCCGTCCGTCCGTCCCTCCGTCCGTCCCTCCGTCCGTCCGTCCCTCCGTCCGTCCGTCCCTCCGTCCGTCCGTCCCTCCGTCCGCCGTCCCTCCGTCCGCCCGTCCCTCCGTCCGTCCGTCCCTCCGTCCGTCCGTCCCTCCGTCCGTCCCTCCGTCCGTCCCTCCGTCCGTCCCTCCGTCCGTCCGTCCCTCCGTCCGTCCGTCCCTCCGTCCCTCCGTCCGTCCGTCCCTCCGTCCGTCCGTCCCTCCGTCCGTCCGTTCCTCCGTCCGTCCGTCCTCCGTCCGTCCGTCCCTCCGTCCGTCCTCCGTCCCTCCGTCCGTCCGTCCCTCCGTCCGTCCGTCCCTCCGTCCGTCCGTCCCTCCGTCGTCCGTCCCTCCGTCCGTCCGTCCCTCCGTCCGTCCGTCCCTCCGTCCGTCCGTCCCTCCGTCCGTCCGTCCTCCGTCCGTCCGTCCCTCCGTCCGTCCGTCCCTCCGTCCTCCGTCCGTCCGTCCTCCGTCCGTCCGTCCCTCCGTCCGTCCGTCCTCCGTCCGTCCCGTCCCGTCCGGCCGTGCCCGTCCGTCCGTCCGTCCCGTCCGTCCGTCCGTCCCTCCGTCCGTCCCTCCGTCCGTCCCGTCCGTCCGTCCCTCCGTCCGTCCGTCCCTCCGTCCGTCCGTCCCTCCGTCCGTCCGTCCCTCCGTCCGTCCCCTCCGTCCTTCCCTCCGTCCGTCCGTCCTCCGTCCGTCCCTCCGTCCGTCCGTCCGTCCGTCCCTCCGTCCGTCCGTCCGTCCGTCCCTCCGTCCGTCCGTCCGTCCCTCCGTCCGTCCGTCCGTCCCTCCGTCCGTCCGTCCGTCCCTCCGTCCGTCCGTCCGAGGTCCCGAGGTCCTCTTCCGAGAATTGGTGAACATCTTCCACTGTTTCCACAAGTTCATCGGCAGCATCAACTTTAGACTGAAGCCAAGATGCGTCTTTGTTGTAGGATCTGCTCTCCTCCCAGATTCCTGCCCAAAATGCTTCGACGTCATCTTTTGAATCAGTAACAGCTTTGCCATTCGGTTTTTGAGTCAGATTGCGATAGGATCTCTTCGCATCTGTTTCAAACAACTGGTTCTGTACACGGAAATCTATTCTACGTTTGTAACGTCTAATTCTTGGAGCCCATGCTTGAATTTCTCTTTTAGCTTCTCAACTACCATTAGCCTGCTGGTGTCATTTTCAATTTGGTATTTTTGTTTAACATTCAATATTTTTCGTTGAACTTTAGAGGTGTGCGTTGATTTAGAAGATGCCTCAGCTAAGAGTGATATTTCACGCCGGGTGTCGGCTATCCGTTTCATAATTCTGTTCATCCATGGGGGTACAGAGCTGTTTACTCTGTTTTGCTGTCGGCCGTCGGTGTTCTTGGCTGGCCCCAAAATTATCTGAGATACTAGATATCCAGTTGCATATATGATGTGATTGATTTCAGTAATATCTAGATCTCTGCCTGGGTCTCCACCACCTCATTTAAGACAGAATTCGCTGTTTCTATCACTCTTTTAGCTTTGGCATTTTCGTATATTCTCCTCAACGGTTCGCGAGATTCAAACGGAAGTTGACTAACTCTTTCTATCTCGCGCCGAAGGAGATTTCGCATCATGTCCTTATCGTGTAATTCATTGCCAGATGAATTTTCACCACTGACGTGTGTTTCACTGGAAAGAGATGAACCTTCCACGGGATCATCATTTTCAAGTTCTACATGTTCGTCATGTGGATTGTTCGAGCGAAGTACATACTCCGCATTTCTCTCAATGTCAGCAAGTTGTTCTGCTGTGAATTTTCCACTGCTGAGTATGTATCGTCGTTGACTGGCAAGCTTCTTTGAGTCTAGGGTAGGTCTCATATCTGGGTTCCGCTCTCTCCATACCTTGAAAACTTCTATTTCTGAGCCCCCATTTTTCGCTTTTGCATAGTAAAAGCACCACATCACCTCCTTTAATTCATCCCGGGTCCATCTCTGACGATGGCTTCGAGCTACTGCCGGCTCTGGGTCCCTGGGACTAACATCCGTGGGATGGCCAGACGTCGACAAGGTGACATTAGCTCGGTTTCTGAGCAGGTATGGGACATTGGTAGAACAAGGCACGTTAAGATTCATTACATTGCTTGTTCTATCCATTTTGCTCATGGTGGTTTGATTGAAGATTCGCAGGACGCAAGTTCGAGTTCACAGATCACACTTAACCTCGGGTTGTTTCCTGCCATCCGTTACTGCGACCCACAGTGGCCTCGGGGCATCCCCCCGCAGGGCCCAGCAAGGGGTCCCTCCGATCGCCAGTCGGCATTACTAAACCCTACGGGATTTTCACTGACTGCTGAAGGCAGCCTCCTTCGCTGGCTAATGCAAGGTTCGGGCCTCCACTCTAATCAGTGGCCTGGTGTGCCAACCCAGTTTCTCTCCTGTACCCTCTATGGGCCGACAACAGGAAGTCCAAAGGTTCATGACCCTTCCCTCTCTACTTACTTCCCACTCTCCTCAAAATGGAGTACTTCTTCGTCTGACCCCTCACCTTCAACCTATTCAGCAAGGGAGGCCCTACCGGTAGCTAGGCTACCACTGACATAGCTTTAAGGCTCATGGGGGTACTCAAGCTCCACCACCAACTGCAAGGTCGTGTATTAGGTAAC
>JAHLJT010003361.1:0-23491 GCA_031308135.1 Acheta domesticus | reverse complement strand
TCAGATTATGAGCCACCGGCTTTTGTACTACTTCACTCTTATCAAATTTTTCCATTGTGCAAATTCTGAAAAAAAACAGCAGCCAGAATACAGTAGAATGCCGTTTAACGCGTTCTGACGTTGTTTCAAGAAAAAGATTGCGAGACTGGGGCAGTGAAGATGGAGTGAATGCGAATGAGTTCTGGATTGTGTTTAGAAAATGACATAATTGGTTATCGTTTCCGTTAGCACCAATTCAAATTGAATAAGTTATAATAATTTAAAAACGTGAAAAAAAAGTCCTCACGTACAAAATTAAACGTGGTTCGGGTCGGTTTTCGGTCAATGGTGTGTGCGATCGAAAAGACACTGCGACGGCATGGGGGAAAGGGCGGATAGAGTTTGTGGAGTCAGAGGGGAGTGAGGGCGGAGGTGTGGAGGAGCGGCGGTGAGGATCTCGGAGGGGAATCGTGAGGAATGACACATACGGTGGACTCCGAGGAAACAAAGAGAAAACCAGAGCCACAGTCCGAAGACCGCTTTTTTACACAGCACTCCCTCCCACAACCGTTTGCTCTTAAGACAATCCTCTCATAGTTGTAACGTGGCATTGCGACCCGGCACGAACTCAGAAGTGGCCAAGCAATGTGGCCGATGTATCAGAATGTGATAAGTTCTCTTGTGATTCGCTGACGGAAATTAGCCGTGGTACCAGACGCACAGGCCCCCCCCCCCCCGAGCGCGGTTGCGTGTTGAGTGCTCTGATTCGGGTTTCCGTGGCGTCGATCATGCGTCACTCGTGAAATCAGTTGCATTTTTACTCGGCCCATATTGACGGGTGCTGCCCTCAGTTGGAGAGAGTCGTGAAAGAAGAAAAGCGTGTTGAGAAGGGCTTTAAAATGAAGGGTGCAAGTGATTCGAAAAAACGCGGCAGGAGAAGTGACGCGTGGGCAGATCAAATTGGGAGAAAAAAAGGCATGGGATTGGAAGTTGTGGAGAAAGGCAGACGATAGGGAGTGGAGGTAGTGGGCAGTGCGGAGTGGGTGAGTTCGTGATTTCGTTTTATCCGCACAGCGTCCAATCGTTGTTCACAAATCCGTGTGAGGGACGCATGTGTATCCGCAAGATGACAGGTTCCTCTCTCAGTGGAATGTGAAATTGTGCAGACCTACGCGTCGACTTGCTGAGATTTGCCTCTACAGTTCTCCCATCCAATGGCGACTGTTATGTTTATAATTTATTACGATGTCAAATCAATACGCAACTCACAATCGACGTACATGTTTATTTCCTCCACACAATTATAATTCTTCAGGCAGAATGCATAGTTAGTACCTCTTTTCCTTTTCAACGATGCATTACAGAATAATAGTTAAGACGTCACACGACACAAGTATCATCACCGACTGGCCTCCCAATTCTTGTGGCGGTATAACGCACATAAGTGTTGGTCTGTGTGGTATGGTGAAAGACGTGGAGGACGTACAAGGAAGAGTAAGGAAAGATCGCGAGGGTCTGAGGATTAAGGTGCTGATTGCTGTTTGATACTAATAGTACAACCTCAGAAAAACTACTGATCAGAGCAGCCATCCGATAGAAGTTTCCTCCAGATTGGGATGATTGCGACCTAGCTACTTAGGTTTGGCAAAAATGCGCCACTGCAGGAAGTGGAAATTCTAGGGCCAGTGACGCTTCAGCAGCAACGGTCCCCCCCCCCGTTGTCACCGAAGCCATGCCAGCCGTTCGCATGCCGGGGCAGCAAGAGCTGCGATGGGTGAGGGCAAAGTGCAGTGGCGAGCGCGGAGGTGCAGCGGCGAAAACGGCAGGTGATGTAGGTTGGGCCTTGCTCCCGACGAGGAGGGATGGCACTGAAGAGCGCAGCGAACAAGAGCGGGGCGAAGCGGGGAGGAGCGGGGTGGGGCGGGGCGGGCGGGAAGGCGCTGGTAACTGCTCCAATGATGCGCGTTCGTCCTCGGCCATTGTCCTTCCACAAGGTCACGCGCCTGCTCGTGCTCCCGCGCTGACCGCTCTCTGCGCCTGCGCACGAGGCGTGCTGCTCCGTCGCTTCCAAAATTCCCTTTCAGTGTTGAGAAAAAAGCTTTTGAGTGTAAAAATAAAATAACAATTTAATTTATTTTAATGACAATGCATAGTCCGAATGGGAAAGTATAGTCAGTCATGAAGATCGCCCACTAATGAGGTAGGTCATGAAATCCGACCGATGAAATGAGAAACAGAGGCATTGAATATATAGTAGAGCATTGCAAAGAAAAACTATGAAAAATACGCAGAATAACACAGACACTGAAACTTCGATGCTACAAAACATGAAATGTGAGACACAAAAAATGTATAAGAAATCGTTGAACGACAAACCACTCAGGGACAGAATTTAAAAATAAATAGGCAGGTTGCTTATCAATAAAGAACAATCATTTATGTCGTTTAAAAGGAGGGGAATGAAGTCAGAATCGCAAGCAGTTATATATCTGCCGAAGGTCAGGCGTTGAGAACACATTTGATAAAGCAGTTTTCAAAATATATGATAAATGCTGCATTTGCCTAGGAACAAGTAGAAACATTGATCATACCTTCTCAGCTTGCCCAATTCTAGCAAAGCCGAATACTTGAAAATACACGATAGTGTGTGTATTTTACCTCCACTGTGCAGATCTGTAAAGCCCTCGAAGTTTCAAACCCACGTTCTAATTGGTACGAACACCCATCAGACCGCGGATGTCTGTTGGTCTCAATAAAATGGTACGACCAACAAATTCAAACGGATCGCAGGTTAGAGGCAATCATATTGGATATTGTTATCGGGATCAGGAGAAAAATCGGGGTCTACTTGTGAGATGTTGCTGTGCCGTGTGATTTAAACGTCATAACCAACGAGGCAGAGAGACGTCGTAAACACAAGGATTGGAATTCGAGATCAATCGAAAGGGGGAGTTATTGCACAGGTCGTTCGATTGAATCGAAAGTCAGGGACTTGTTCCGTAAAATTTGTATAAAAATGGGCTAAAATCCCAAATCATTCAAAAGACTGGGAAGTGCAGGAACTTGCTTTATTTGGAGCAGCCCACATTTTGCGCAAAGTATGTAGAAGCACCGACTGTCCCTAGATCAGCTCCTTGGGAAGCTGTTGCAACTTAGAGAAGAAAACAGTGTTAAAATTTCTAGTAAATTTCGTTTTATTTAAACTTTACCGGATAATAGAAGGCCGTTTTCACGAATAATTGAAATTAAAGGATTTGTTAATTGCGTGAAATATTACATATACGTCGATTCAATAAAAATCGTTCCTAATTCATAAACAATAGATCGTTCGTGTGTCGTTATCCATGTGTCTGATTTTGCCCCATAGTAAAGATTATTCATGTAACCCGAGTGTTTCAATTTCTTATTTTTCGTATACGTAAGAGTATTTTTGTGCCATGGACAAGTAAACGTATTTTATGCATCATAGAGCTCCCGCACAAAATACGGCAGTTTTTTCCATTCCATTCCAATGCTCTTGGCTGATTGGTAGACCTCGTGCTTCCAAGCTAATATCATTCGAATGACTTTGTTGCGCGAAGATTTCGACGTACCTTTCTTTAAACTCTTTCGCTATATTAGTTCGGAAATTGTTTCATTAAAGTAACTTTGTCCTTATCTCTTGGAATTTGAATTATAAAAGAGTAGATGACATTTTGGTTACTTCTTCTGTGGTTTTATAGTCCACTTGCGGCCATGCCCGCCTACGAAGTATCGCAGGTAATCCCAAACGAGGGGTGTGGACTAAAGGAGGATAAATGATTGACCTATTGCTGGTTCACATAAGGAGGGAATGAAAACGAGATAGAGAAGAAGGATCGGCACTCGGTCTGTGACCCGTATTCTGGAAAACGGTTCGGACATTCCCTAGAAACGATCGGAAAAACAGTGAAGGGTGCAATCGGCGTACGATTTCAATCTGTCATGTGACACCAATCGCCCGACTCCAACCCGACAAATGCTCCAGCCCCTGATGTGGATTGAATCAGCGACCACACAGTCACTGGTTCGCTCGATTGATTGAGTGATTAGGTTCCGGGCGCTTCAAATACTGAGGTCATTACTCACGTAAGTGTAGGCAGATTTTATCGAGGGAGGAGGGGCGGTGCTCTTATCCCGGGATGGCGAGATCCTTGGAGGTTTGCGGGTTTCACCAATCAAGTATCTCTCACCAGCTGGGCACCGGACAACCTTTATCCTTGACTGATCTCACAACACGTGAGCAAGGTGCGGCTCTTCTTCAAAGCGTGGTGCACGTAAATATAAGAGTAGGGGTGAGTAAGGGATGAAGATAACGCAAGAAAGAGGAAGCGACGATCGCGCGCGGTCCGTGGCCCGTTTGTTAGGTCCTAGTGCGGTGGAGCCGCAGGACGTTGCCCATAGCGCTCGCCGCTGCCGGCGCGATGATTTCAAATAACTTAGTGGCGTAAACTGCAATTTCGCTGGCTGGCGTTGGATGGGCGCTTGTGCTCCTGATAGGAGGAGCGGAAGACAACCAGGAAACGCCTCCGCCCGCGCCATCTGCCGCCGCCTCCGCCCGCGCTCTCTTCCGCCGCCAGCTGCGAGAGCCCTCGACCACTCCCCTCTCCTAAGCACCGGCCCCGCCCCCCCCCTCCCCCGCGCCACGCAACGCATTGTCCCAAGTGTTTTGCCACTCGGCGATTCTCCTCCCACGCCGGGGCTTTATCGAGCCGCCGGATCTCCGCGCGCCTCTTCGCCAGCGTACCTCGGGGCCGCCCGGCACGTCCAGACGGCTGGACTCCCTCCCCACCCCTCTCCACCCTCCCCTCCTCTCCCTACCTCCTTCCCCTCCTCTCCAGCGCCTTCGTTGCACTCACAATGCACCTCTCCAACAAATGCCCACTCGAAGACGCGACGCAAAGGCCGACGGCGGGGGGAATCGCCGCATCCTAGAAGCGAGCCTTTCTTTGAAAACTGTTAAAACGCAAGGGCTGGCCCGCTTTCAAGCTCTTCCATTGCGTTGCTGATGCCTGGCAGGCGGGAATGCTAAGTTGTGATATTCACTCCGAAACGCGTGTGGGTGCTTCGCCGTAGCTGAAAAGCCGAGAGGTGCTTGAGCGGCACGAAGCCGGCGCTTTGCGGGAAGCAGATTCGATCTTTTGAAGCGCTGCGGACGAGTGGTTCGTGGGCACGGCTCTTCCGGAATGCTTCAATGTTAATCGCACTAATTTATCGATTCACTGCCCCTTTGTGACTATGCAAATCGATGTGCATGACCTCCCAAGTGACTTTCCTAATTCTTCACTCCGAATGGTGATAATGATTATGTGCAAATTTTTCTGCAATTTAACGTACGAGCCGAATGTTATCTCTGCAATTGTGTCAAGTAAATATGAAGTCTGTTCTCCCCAAATATTGAAAATTTCTGAGGCTTCAGAAAACACATTGAGATTCTCGTTTTAGACTAGTCAAAGGTCATTACATTAACCACCAATCCACAATGATACTCAATGTTATATACTGAATTTCAATATGGACAAAATACGTTCCTTTTAAACCTAGCACCAACAAATTATTCCAATGGTTGTTCTAAATGAAAATGAAAATCGTCCAATAGTAATTACTATTAAGCCACTCTAACGGTTTGTTTTCATCTTTCCAAAGAAAGGTTTTAAAGACGTTTAATTCTAACTTCGGACATTTCACAAGATGTTGTGATGACAACCATATATAACATACTCTCACATTACAAAACATATTCCACGAACACTTTTTACCAATTAGCACACGTGAGACTCTCATCAAATCTCTTATTATGCCACATTTCGACATTGTGACTTTCTTTGACAACATGACATTTAAATTACGACGTAAACTTCAAGTAACCAGAACGCATGGTACGGTTTATTTTTGATTTAAGCAAAATACGACCATGTATCAGATTTTTTCGACAAACTTAAAAATTATTACTCTAGACAAAAGGCGGTTATTTATTCTCTACTCTTCTTTATAAAATTTTAACGGTACACATGTAACACGCCTTATAAGTAACTTCAACCTCTGAAATAAATCGAGCTCGTGATTCAGCACTGCTTGTGCTACCACGTCACAACACTACTCGCTTCAGTAGATCATTCACCATTACAGCTATCCGGAGCCTGGAATAAATTACCAGCAAGCCTAAACATTTCAAATACCTTCCGTAAATCAAAAATGAATTAATCAACATGGGTAAGGAATACTGACATGCAGAATGGCTGTTACATCTCCTTCAATCTCCAGACTTTTCCCACCTCCAAGGCACCCGGTCACCGCACCCTCTAAATGCGTACTTTCCGCACTCTCTAAATTCAAAATCCTCCCATAGCTCATGACTCTCTTCACTTTCCATTCTGTATCAACACTGTAAATTATTTAATAACAATCATTTTAATTTTCAGTGTATCAATGGAAGGTTTAAATAAAATATACATAAAGTGACTTAGCGACATTCCAGAAAACGTACTCATACCGTAGCTATTTTGATTATCATCATAATCTTTACTGCAACATATGTGGGTATAAATACAATCTGATGTAAGATCCTACTATACTTTTATATTGTCCTGAATACTGTTCAACATTGTATTTTAAATTATGTTACTATTAGCTATAAGTATTGTAATCCTCTGGTGTTAAAAATGATTTTATACTATGTAAACTCATGTAAAACGAATGTACTTGAGTAACGTCTCTGGAATAACTTCAGTCTTCCGCATACTTTTTTTCTACTTTTTTTCGTTTCTTCTCCCTCCTTTGCTCACAAACTTCCCCATTTTTTCGTTATGACTCGACCCACCCCTCGAAACATTTCTCTTCTCTTTCTCTACTGTGTAATATTCTGCTTATTAATGTCGGCCCTAACCGCCATCCTGATTGAGATTCTTCTGGGTTTACTCAATCGCTTAAGGCGTACGCCGGGATGGTCCCTTGTATTGCACTCCCAGTCATAAATGTACAGTTGTACCCCCTTCTTAGTCTCTCTCCTTTACATGTCTTTAGTCTTTCGACTTTCTTCATATTCATTCAATCTGTGTTTCACTCTCTGGTCATTATATCTTGTTCTTAAAAGTTCGCCTTTAAGCCGCAATCCTGATTGAGGTTTTACGGGTTTACTCAAGCGCTTAAGGGGTATGCCGGGGTGGTCCCTAGTTTTGCTCTCCCAGATGTAAATGTACAGCGAGCCCTCCCTCTCTTAAAATATTTTTCTCTGTATTAATGTAGATTGAGTGGTTAGGCGGAAGAGCAGGCCCTAGGCCTGAGCCTCGCCATTAAAAAGGCATTTTTATATATTATTATTATAAATTTGTCTTTGCGGTAAAATAGTTGTCAATTATGTGCCCGCAATTGTTGTAAATCATCCACTAGGCCATTCCCATAAGGGAATAGATTGGAGCACTAGCTAACGTGACAACACTTTTCCCCGTGTTTTTTTCGACAATAATAGTCTCTCTTGGCGTTATATCGATACTATGCAGAATGTGGAAATACAGATGGATTTCAATATGTCTCAATTATGAACGGACCGCAACGGTAGTTACATTCCAGGATCTGTTCTCACGGAATAGTCTCTTGAACTACACTTCGGACCTTTTACAATTAATTACCATCCAATGAAGGACAGCAATCGTAATAAGAGCGCAAATTAATAAGCACTATTGTTTTATTACTTCTTTATGAGTATGTTCAACATTCTTTCCAAATATTTGGCACAAGTTCAACGTCTTTATAAATGAAGATACAAACAGACGTTAACACTGCAATGTTAAGCCATTCAAAGACGGGTTTACTTTGGCGATATGGTCGGAATGCGCCCCATTCAGTCGATAAGAGCAATACTGATTTTTGAGTTGTTTTTTTAAATATTGTTCGTGATGATTACGAAATACATTTCATTGCCTTTTCCTCGAGACAGAAAAGTCGTCGAAGACCCTTTCTGGTTTCTTTCTCGTTTACCATAGATGAGCATTCCATAAGAATAATTTCTCTTACGATTCAAGAAGGCGATGACACATCTCAAATGATTTTAATATTTCTTTTGGGGACCACAAGTCAATTATAGTTTGTTATCCTGCTCATCTCGCAAGCTGTCCATACACTAGTTTCCGGGGGACCCACTTATCAGAAAATGCGACTCCGGAAGCTCATTTGCTCTGTCAGTCGAAGAAGGATAATGAGCGACGATGAGGGAAGTCCACAGTTCCACTGTCCTCACACCTGCCATATGTGTGGAAATTCAAATGAAAATGATAATTCTCATTAACTGTGCGGATACCTACTGTTAGTCTTCAAAAATTACTCAGAAAAAAAAACAGAGCGTGCATACGTGGAATGTGACAAAGGAGAAGTTTCTCCTCTTTAGCCCAAATTTTACGCCACCGTCCACCTTGTCTATCCCTGGCAATTATGGTGTGGTGGGCGGACACGTGTTTTGGTCCCGACTTTAACGTGAGTCCACCCCTTTGCCAGCTGCCATCTAGCTTTGCCTAGAACGTATACAGGCACTGCGTCCACGCCGCTTGCCGTGAGCAAGTCCGACCAAGGCGCTCCGTCTCCTCCCAAGCCTCACTTCCGAAGTAGCCCTTGGGACCAATTAGAGATCCGAGGTAGTCCGTGAGCCCGTCAAATTTCTTTTACTTTTCTTGAGGAATAGTAAGGCAGTTCCCGATAGCTCTATTCCCGTAGTTCGTTGGACACATTGTGTAGGGATGCCGTTCCCCTCCATCTCTTCCAGTGTGGCGAATACGCTCTACTACCCGCCACTGAGGAGTGGAGGAGAGCGAGGTGCCTGCCAGGTGGGGAAGTCCGAAGGGAAGTGAACCACCAAAACATTCACCCGCTCCGCCTCTCTCTTATTCCGACGACAGTGACCTGTAAGCTCACTCTGTAGACGGCAACGAGTAAACACACACTCCTGTGAGAATGAAGTAGAGTATTCTACAGACTAGAGTACGCGCCACCGCGCACGGCATTGACCCGCGCCAATGCGAGGACTTTAAGGTCATCTTATCTTTCGTACGGCCACATAGACATTTTTTCTATCAGTGTTTTCTATTAGCACCTGTGTCATATTTACATTGACGGGTAAGACCTAAACATGAAGAGACAATCAGTTGTTTAAGTGTGATTACTCTTCTCTCCCATTCGACGAAACAAAACTGAAAAACATCCATGCCTTATTCGCATTCGTAGCTTCAATTGTAATGGAACTACATTAATTATAACAAAGCGGTTAGGCGGAAGAGCAGGCCTAACGCCCTGAGTCTCGTGTGACGTCGTCATGAGATGAGAAGAACACAGATACGGAGTTTGCTGTACATATTTATTACATTAGTTTATTACAGTATTACTCTCCTAAGGAACACTCCTACGCTGCTCTACACAGCACACCGACTCCTGAGACGAGCCAACCTCTGTATCTGCCAAGAGAAACCAGCTCGCTTACACTAGCGCCGCCCATGGTCTCTTGTTCCCGTGGCGAAAAAGCCACGCCTCGCAGACGCTGCTCGCGATCACCTTCGACACATCGCTACGGTCAATCTAGAATTGCCATGGAAGATTATTCCACCCGCCTCCCTTGCGAGACATCACGGACCGACCTCCACGCAAAAAGCGTCATTCCTCTCGAGAATTGGGCCGCCTGCAGATGGAGCCCTGCCGTTCATCTGCAGACGATTTCTGTCGTCACACATCACTTGTGCGAACGGACAGCCGCCTTCTCAGAACGTCCCCCAGCTGAAGACCCTCGAGAGACCCCGGGGGTCCATCCGCCCTGCGCGGCACGAGAGGACCAATCCCTCCCCCATTGCCACGACTTGTGCGGTCGGTCGCGCCCAGTGCTATGACGCTACACCGCCATGTATAAAAATATTATTATTATAATATTATTGTTACTGTTATAACTAGTATTACTCTCTATTCCATTATTTCTATTCATTATGCGTGATAGCTCTATAAACCTGATGTATCCCGACAATTGGGCCATCTTGTCACGCCCTGCACCATAAGAGCTCCAGTGATGTATCTTGTGATGTGTGTGTGTGTGTGTTGCAGCAGCGGGCGCAGCGAGCCGGAGGCGGGAGCGGCGCGGGCGGGCGTCGGGGGGCGGCGCCGGGGCAGCGCGGGGGTGGCGGGGACGCTGGGGCGGTGGCTGCGCGAGCTGCGCGCCGTCGCCGCCTCCGCCGCCCCCGCGCGCCACCCGCCGCCCGCGCAGCCGCCCCCGGCGCCGCCCCCCCGCGCAGCCGCCGCCGCCGCAGCCGCAGCCGGCACGGCGCTGGACCGCGCGCAACCGGCCTACCACAGCGAGGGCAAGGGGCTGCGGCGGCGGCGCGAGCGCGAGCGGGAGCGCGAGCCGAGCGCGACCGCCGCAGGCACTCCTTCAACGAGCAGCCGCCGCCGGACGGGCAGCCGCCGCCCCGTACAGGTACGCCTCCATTCATTCATTCGTTCGTTCGTTCACTCATTCATTCACTATTATTTATTGGTCGTGATGACAGGATGGGAGGGAGTATGTGACGGGAGAAATGACGAGCTACGAACTCCTGGTTGGGTGTTAACAGCGGTTTATTATAAGCCCTGGTTCAAGTACATTGTTCCATCCTAACAGAGGATACGCAGTCCAGCACACGGTCGTCGTTGCCATGAGGATGGGGGGAGAGGTGGTAGGCAGCGCGGCGGCAATGGCGTCAACGAAGGCAGATAAGGCTGCGGTGGGCGCTTGGCTCAGCCTTGCGTCGATCTCCGACTTGGTCAACCCAAGGGCAACCGTGTAGTCGGGACGCGGCGATCATACCATGCTCACGAAGAGCGGTAAACAAGCGATCACTCGGCGGCTGCCTTATATACGCCGGGTCAGTCCACCCTACCACAGCGGGGGTGGCATTGCCTCGTTCGGGTCACTCACGTGGGGGGGCGGGGGGCGGCGGTCAGCCCGCACATCTGGAAGCCACGCCTGCTCGACCCGGGCGGAAGTGAAAGCGGAACGTTCAAGACGGCGTCGCTTCACCCACATTGTTAATGATTCCGGGCGCGTCAACTACTGAGCTCATTAGTCCCGTAAAGTAGGCATATTTTCCTCACCGGGAAGGTGGCGGTGATCTTCCCGCTGGATGCGAGATCCGGCGGTGACCTACATTGTCATCTTGAGGAGGGTTTCCAACTAGGTATCTCCCAACAGCGGGACACTGTCCCAGATGGGACAAGCTCTAAGTCGCCGAGCGGTATCCCGACATATGTGGTAGAATATGAATGCAGGTAGTGTGTGTAATGGGTGAGGAATAGGACAAGGAAGAGGAAGACTGCGCACGGTTCTGTCCCGTTTGTTAGGGTTCTGCCCCGGCATTGGCCTGGTATTGATTGGAAGAAACCACGGAAAACTGCCGATCGATCAGCCGGACGCTAGAATTCTCCTCCAGACAGTGACTGAACTCGACCTAGCTGATAAGCTAGTGTCGAAAAATCCTGTGCGCCATCGGGACAGGAACCTAGGACCTCCCGATCAAAAGCACTGCAGTGACATCAGTTGATGACTGAGCCCCTCTCCGGATGGGCGCTGCCTCGATTCTTGGCACGATCGGCTGAAGTGGCTCAGGGCATCTCCTGAGTGCCTCTGACCGGAGGCCCGAGTCCGGACGGTGTGGTCGATTTTCGATACTTGCTAAATACCTACGTAGAGTTCAGCCCTATCCGTATGCAGAAGAATTCTAGTTCCCAGCCCCTCTCTTGGCAGTTTTCCGTGGTTTCTGCCATCAACACCAGGCGAATGCCGGAGCATGACACAATGAAACGAGCCACGATAGTGCGCAATCTTTCCTTTATCTTCTTTTTCTATCGTCATCGCTTATTTACTCACTCACATTTCATTGCGCTACACTCCACGCATGTCAGTTGACCAGTGTATGGGGTGGGAGGGAGGTTAGACATCCTGGCTATGTCAGTACATCGATGGTGGAGATACCTTGAGAGGGAAACCATACAGATTTGCATGTAAGTCAGTGCCGAATCTCGTCGCGCATCAGAGGATGGATGTCACATACCGCCTATAGCATACCAATATATTCACTTTAGTAATGACAAAGTAATTGACACGACCGGAACAATAAACATACTCACTCATTTACTCACTCACAAAACCACACAAATAGACAAAATTTAAACGATTCCGCTTGGGTTCATTGCAATATTTCACATTTAAGCCTGCACTAGGAATTCATATAATGAGAACTGTACGTCGTTTTCAATGTCTTCAAAAAAATTCATACATAATTCGATGAAAATTAATCAACGCCTTTGGTCTCACTGCTTAACAGAGTGACGAAGTGTCGAACAGTTGTGTTTTGTAATTCTGACTTCGAGGTGGTTATGTTTGCATGAACAATTGATGGGATAGAAAGATTTGTTCACCCGTTGTGCAAGGATGGTTGGATAACAATATGATGTGTATACCTATTTGTTGAACGATTCTAAGAAACTAATTGAAGACGAAATCTTGGAAAAAGTGAATACTATTACCACTCAGACTTCAGAGTTATAAAATAGTATTCCATTCTCCCTCGTTTATCTCATCCCTCTTCATTTCGCCACTCCTCTTTCTCTGTCCCCCCTCTTTCCCCACCCTTCGTCACTTTTTCTCTGTCGCATCCTCTTCCTTCTCTCCTGTTCTCCCTCTTAAGTCAATTAACTATAGCATCAAAATATTTATTCAGAATTTTTCAAATACAATTTCTAATTCTACTCTATAATAGTGAAATATTGGATTATTAATAAATTTAGTGAAATACATAAATGAAAATTAAATTGAAAGTTAAAAGTTAAAATAATTAAAAAGTTAAAGGTAAATATTAGAAGTTAAAAAAGTTTAAAAAAGTTAAAAATAAATAAAAAAATAAAAATTGAAGAATTAAAGTAAAAAAGGGTTAGTGCATTTAGTTTTCATCCGCTGCGCTGTTCTGCTGCATGAGGGGACAGTGACTGTGGCGCCAGTGACGCGGGTGCTACTCCGCTACTCTGCTGCTGCTACCGTTGGTGCGGTGGGGGCGGGGGGCACTGAATATATAAGGAGGGAGAAAGAACATACACACACCAAATAAAATTGTCAAATTCTTCTCTACAATCCTTCTTTCTTTACCTGATCACGTAAGCTAATTATTAAACCCTGAGTACAAACTAGAGCATTTTAGAGAAATGAGTGGCATAAACAGCTCAAATAACATTTCAATCGCCTTCGTAATGTCCAATCGCTATAAGTGAAAGTCTATTCAGTTACAACCCTCTTTACCACTGACAGGCTTGTTGTCACTGCCTCTTGAAACTCGGTCGATTGCCTCTGAAACTCCAAATACTCTCTGCCGCCTAACTTGTGATCACAGAGACGGGAAAGTATTTCAGAAGGACGCTTCCACGTTCGTATCGGAGCCCAAGAGGAAGAAATACAGCGCGAGACCCTAACGGAGCCTTTCGAAAGCGATACACATATTTGGTTTTATCTCATTCTGGAAAGGAGGCTGGTGCACTACCTAATGCTGGACTTACCACATCACGTGGACGCGCAGATGATTCCCGTTTAGAACGGTTCCAGTGAGATGTTTGAGTGCATGAACCAATTCGAAACGAATGTAAAAACTAATGTGGCGAAACATGAAAAGTGAAATGGAATTTGGTCTTGAAATAAAGAAAAGAGTCGGTATTTTAGAGATTAAGCAAAAGTAAACCATTTAGATTCGTTTCTCAAGGTGTACTCCAAAGTGTTAGGCAAATTGTTAGGTCAAATTGTATATTGGAACGCCATCTGCAGGCGATTCAACCCACCGCTGCCTTCGACCACTTTAAATACTTCACTTGCGAGATGAGAGTGGGAAAGGAGAGGAATAGGGGAAAAAGGGACCACAAGACAGAGAGACAAAGGGAGGTAGGGAGACTAAGAGAAGAGGGAGAGGGACAAGAGAGACAGAGAGAGATAGGGAGAGAGAGACCGAGAGAGGGAGAAATACCAAGAGAAGGAGAAATAAAGGGACAGGGGAGGGACAAAGACGGGAAGGCAAATAAGGAAGGATGGGAAAGAAAGAGAGATAGAGAGCGAGAGAAAAAGATGCTAAGGAACGGAAGGGAGTGAGACAGAGGTAGACAAAGGGAAAGAGGAAAACAAACGATACAGAATGACAGGGAAAAGAAGAGAGAACAACAACCAGAAACGATTAGTCTCTTTTATATTGCTTGTAGTTTGATTAAATCATTTGTCAATATTTATTATTATTATTTTTGACAACCATGTATATAGAAAACAGGCCAAAAATAATGGAAAACATTTTATTGAAAAATTGATATAAAAAATTAAATTCAAAATACTAAGAAATAATTCGTTACCACTTCTTCTATACACACGATTGTCTCAAATGGCGGGTATGATATATTGAAAATTATTGAAGAAGAGAGAAAGAGAGAGAGAGAGAGGGGGGGCTGGGGCAGGCGTGTTGCGAGAAGAGGAGAAGCGGGGAGTGGCGCTGCGCTGAGGCAGACGGGTGGCAGCGCGCCGTGTGATTTATGAACTCGCCCGTCCGCCCGCGGGCGATGGCACGCAGCGCAAGCGCAGGTGCGCAGACCGATGCACGCCCGCCCTTCCTCCCTCTGCGCAAAAAAACGCCCCGGCCGCGCGACGCGCGACTGCGCACGGAGCCACGACTCAACGGTCGAGGGCACTCCGCTGCTGGACGGTCTTCAAAGGGACGCACTCGCAGTTGCCCTCTCAGCCCAGCGGCGGAGCCAGCCGATCATTGGAGGGGGCCTCGTAGATTTTTGTTAAATAATAAACATATTTCAATATCTTCTGGTTTTGTACTTTAATTTCATTTTTTAATTTTTTTAAAATTCTTTTAATTTTTCTTTTATTTTTGTTTTAAATTTTGATTTAAATTTAAATTCAAATGCAAAAATTCAAAAGTTTAAATTAAAAAAATTCAAGTATCTACCAGATGAGCCTTTCCCCATTCTTCTATTCAGTTTTGGTCTCTGACACCATTGAGAGTGGTGATGTAACTTTGTTTTTTTACAAAATTAGTTAGTTATTAAACATTACCAATGAATTTAAGAACAATGTTCAAGGTGAGTCCATTTGTACATGGTTGACAATTATTAAATTTACAAAAAATTGAATTATTATCTTAATTGTGACTGAATATATAAGTATTTCTGTATTTAGTTAGACCCCTGAAGAAGAGGGAAAAGTGCTCCTCGAAACGTCGAGAGAAATAAAATTCCAAATTTAAAATAGATGGCCTTTATTAACCTTTTTGATTCTCAAAATATATTAAGATTGTCTTAAAAAACTGGACAAAGAAATATAAATAAAACATATTTGTTATTATTTGTTTATTGTTTATGTACTGTAGATATGATATATACAATATTATTGTTTAAATAATTAAATAATTCGAAAATAAATATTATAATCAATTTTCCCAAATAAAGGAAGGGAAAAGAAAAACTCTACGCCTTTTGAGGGGCCACGGCCCCCCATCAATCCGCCAGTGCTCTCAGCCAGCTGTCACCTACGTCACAGCATTGTAGGAGCAATAGGCGGCGATATAACAGCGACAGTGCCGTGGACATAACCGCCACGAACACAAGCAATCAAGTTATTCTACATGAATTCGACGGCCAGGTGAGCAGACAAATTCCACAGATCACCTACAGAAATATTCAGAACGGGGAGATTCCAAATATCGGCAAGGTGCAGATATCAGCTTGAGTAAAAACACACCGGTGTCTTTAGCAGCAGTTAAACGTTCGTACCTCAATCAGCAAACGTCCGAACAAACCGCGATCAAGACTCCAGAACGGCCAGTGGCTCGATCCACGGCGTAGGACCCAAGGTGACTGCTCTTAAAAGAAACAGGTATAAAGTCGTTAATAGTGGAACACGAGACCACAGTGACAATAGTTTCTCCCCCAGCAGAAGAATCTGTAACATCTCAATCTTGCGAATGATACTTATTACATGTCCAGTTGACCACCAGCCAACTTCTCTACAATTTTTGAAAATCAATAACCTTTTCTCAACATTTAACTTATTTAATACAACTAAGCTGGCAGATTTTTGCCTATTTGTCTATTTAAATCCTTCAATTAAAAATGCAGTATTTTAGGTTACTTCATTTTCATACTTCATTTTGAGGCATTAGTAGTATTATATTTTAATGCACCTAATGCTTCAAAATGAATAAGTTATCTAAAATACTTCATTTTTAATTGAAGGATAAAAATAGGCAAGAGGCAAAAACCGCAGGTTCATTATAACAGAGTCCCTATCTTATATTTCTTACATCACTTCAAAATTACTGAGACTTTCCATTGCCCATGCAAACTTCATTGTATTATATCAAATCCACTACTCACGGATGTGAACTCCTTTTCGGTCTGATAACACGATTTATCAAAGCGTTCTGACTGTTTATTCACCGTCATCTACCAAATGAGCCACGTTGCTACATAGGATCAGATGATTACGATGCAGACTTCCACATCGCCGAAACGCCAGTGACCTATAGGGACTCGGGGATGATAAATATTTTGTCAATTGCTCATCGCTTGCTCACTGAAATCTCTTCAGAGTTGCGAGAGAAGTCGGCACATCGGCAACAACAAACAATCACGCATTTTTTCCCTAAAATAAAACTCGAGAAACTTTTTCGTATGGTACATCAATGTTCGGTAAATCATTGGTCATTAATTTTTTGCCCACCTCTCTATATAGCAATCTCGGATGGTCCGCTGGTTAGCATGCTCGCTTTCCGCGGTGCAACAATCCCGGATTAGATTCCGGCCGAGGCAAATTATAAGTGTGCGCTTCCCTTACAAATTTCCCAGTACCAGAATGTACGGTGAAGGATGTCTTCGTACTAACCACACAAAACCCTTATCCAATGGCCGAGAGGCGGGTCACCGCTGGTCGACCAAGCCCCGTAGCGGGCCGTCGAGCCAAAGGATAGGGCCTCTCTACATAACTGAATTGCATTTTCGCTGATAAGCGCTGGCGGAAAGACACAACCTGGATTCATGATCCTGAATAGTTAGCAGGTTTCGACGGGTGAAATTCGCAGAGCAGATGGCTGAAAACGGAAGTAATAACATTGCGAGAGTCTGTAACACACTTGCGTATGAGGCGCTTCGTGTAAACGCCACATTACGCAACGCAGCGGCAGGTGACAGTTGAATTTCATCGCCCGCATTCCGCTCGACGGCTGAGGCGCAGATGTTCCAGGAACAGTCACCTGCCTCATCCAACCGGAATATCGTTTTCGTACCCACTTTCGCTTTTCCCTCAAAGAGCTAGCATCTCTTTCAGACGACAGTTCCTCTAATTTTCTATCAATTACGGTGAAAAAACTTGTCTCATCTCAGATATGGATGTTTAGAGCGACTCTGTCATGACTCCTTTGTACAGCTTACGGGTTCGTCCTGTTCGTTAAATTTGTTGACGTACGAGTTTTCATTCAAAGGAATTATCTAGTTCATGATATATGTGTATGTTGATATTAGTTCACTTACCTTCGTTTCAATTGGAGAGAAACAAATCATGAGATTGATCTTCCTCCCTTGACAATTTTATGTCATCCTGACGTGACTGCGTTGTTGCTTCCATATTTTTCATTTTAAATGAGTTTTATTGAATGCTTAACCCTAGCAATATGATAGAATAAATAGTAACGTCTATTCCTAAGGGGAAGAGCTTGTCGAGCCCACCGTATAATTCGTGCCAAAAAATTTTGTGTATGTTTTGTATCAACATTTAGAAATACATATTTCTTGAAGAAATCCACTTTTAATCTCAATCTGATACATTATGCTCTCCTTCATAAGTATCCTTCTATTTCCCATTTAGTCAACCTTTTCTGACATCTTCAGGAATAAACAACTGAAAAATAGTCTGTCTCTTACCCGCAGTCCTGCTCAGGGAGCGCTTACGAAAATAAATGAAAGTTGGCAATATTTCCAACTCAAAGAAACAAAATGTTCCTAAATAGATGAAAGAGAAAAAATTAATACAGCAACTAAAGGCCCTATGAAAAACTACGCCTTCTTCAAAGGAGGGTTTATCGAACCCGAACTAGAAAAGCCTCATAAAAAAAATGATACACATATCTTCTGTCATTGTTGTGGAAAACGAAGAGTGAAACTGCCTCAACAATTACATTAATTTCTCACCAATCTAGAGAACAGGAATCAAGTGAACTGAAATCAATATCAAGGTGGTGGGCTCCTTGAGACCCTCCTTTGTATTTTTAGGGATAATTGATTCATATTCATCAATTTAAATTATTTCTTTTAAAAAACAAGTAACTCAACCACGTACTCCACGAAGGACAGCTCACGCGATGCTTTCAAAAGTGTTGTACCTACAAAGGGTCGGAATACATTGCACAGTGTAGTTGATTACTATTCCTGGTATGTAGTATACATTGGCATGTGAGGATATATGAGAATATTAGCTCATGTAAATACTGAATGCATTTGTCGTAATTAGAAGGGACATTCTGCGGTAAGTTAGATGGAGCGGTCATGAATAATACAAGAAACCGGTTAATAATAACAGCAATTTATTCAAGAATTTGTGAACTGGGCCCTATAGCGGTTTCCCAATACGATACTCAATCCGACACCGACCAGAATGTCTCAGCTACGGCGCTTTATTCTAAACAATGGCCGCGTAGTTATTAGGGACGTTGATTGAAATATTGATAAGAAAATTACGGGCAACATTACGCCTTCAGCAGGTGATACTTGCAAACGTGAAAAACTTGTACTATGTAATTGTAGTTCTCAAGAGCGTATGGGAAGAAAGGAATACCAGAATGAAAGAATAAATCTCATTGTGTTAGAAAAGTTGAAAAACTGAGAGGAAGTTAATCGTCAGTTCTTCTTGGTGAAGGAGACATATCGTTTTAAGAGGCTAAATAAATCGTATATAAAAGTTGTCTTCTTCATGGCTTGTGTTTTTTTGTGGCTTAAGACCTTGATGCTATGGTCCATTCAAAAGAATTAAATCCTAATACACATAGTAGTAAATCACGAATTCCCATCCATTATTCATGAAAACTATCCACTTACCGGCAATAGCCCTTCGTTGATCATTTTCCATTTTTACCTTGCAGGAAGCATTCAATCACTTCCTGCCATGTACCACGTCGCCACAGTCTAAAACGGCAGCGCATCTTTCCTTGCGGACGCATTACACATTTTTTTTGGATAGCTAAATATAAATGTGGGGTCACATGGACAACCTTTGACACGTGGCGTGTGCACGTGGCGCCACCGGGCGACCTCGGGTGCCGGTCGCTGCCGGGTTGTCGACCCCGCCCCCGCCCCCGCCCCCTCCCCCGCCCACCGGCCCGCCCCCACCCCCACAAACTGCCAGCGCTCGATTCAGACGTTCACAGACACTGGTCCCTCTCACGGAACATATCGGATTTTTCGCACAGAAACAAATTTAGAAAAGAAATAAAATCCAGCCACTTTTTTGCCAAGCAACATGTCATGTCGTCCTATTATGAAGGAATCTTATATACGAGAGTATATATTTTATAACATAGAGAGAGAGTATCTTACAATTTTGTTTTAATCTCATTAGAATTAAGTTATCAGCCATATTCTACCTCATTCAGTTCAATAGTTCAATTTTTACTGATTCACGTGGCCATGTTGTCTAGCAACTTGGGGAAATGAAAAAACGGTGTTCGACCCTATTAGCTTAATCGTCGGTAAAGGTATATACATACCCGATAAAACTCTATAGATCCATTTGTCATCATACATTTGTTATTACAAATCAGTGGACATATCCAATGAGAGTGTGTAAAAATTGAAGGTACTGCAGGTGACTGCAAGATTGAATCAGTGTCATCTCAGTCTGGTGTAAAGTAATATTTCTCCTTCATACCCACAAATTGTCGCTCTTTTCAGTAGTCAGTAGCAATTTGATCTGAGGGAGCTACTGTGAGGCCACTGCGCTGTAAAATGTTCATAATAAATGATGGGTCAGCGAAGGGCGGAACCGAAAGATCGCCCACGGCCGCCGGGAGGCCTGCAGCAGCTCGAACAAATGGCCGCGCGCTCGTGCAAGCACGTGCAGCGACGCCACCGCAAAGAAGCGGACGAAGAAAAGATCGGATCGACACAAAAAAGGCCGAGGGGACGCAGGCGGCGACGGAGATGACCACGAACGGGCGGGGGGAGGGGGAAGCCGGGCAGCAAGGGTCGTCTTGTATTATTCCGTGCTCGAGCGCAGCGCCAGATTCGGATCTGGTCGTATTAACATAGAAATGGTGCTAAGAAGGGCAGATACGGACGGGCACGTCCGTGGCGGCGCTCATGCGCGTGTGTTTGGTGTGTGTGCGTGTGGGTGGTGTGCAGTGTGCGTCGTGTGCGTGTGCGCGCGCGTGCGTGAAAGAGGCACGCGCACAACGCAGATGTCTCTTGTCAAAGCAAGTTTCATCACCGTTTCTCGTTTTGGCTCCAGAGCTTATTGCACCTTTTTTAATACGAACTTCATTTTGTAGGTTTATTGTAGAAAGTGGATTTAGCATTACCAAACTCGTTCAAAACAATCGGAAATGTGAAAATTTTCGCCTACGTTATTTTTATTAGATACCGTAAATTCATTTTTTCCCTTAATATTTTTAATTTTCGCTTGAACGGGACCGGTCGGAGTGACAATTCTTTGAAAAATGTAATTATTAAAAATATTTGTTACTCAGTAACAAGGGTCCAATTTAGTTCGCATTACGTCTGCGAACATATTTCTGAGCGTAAAAGCGTCCAAAAAGGTGGCAAGGTGGTGACAATTACTTATATATTAATAGAGTTTCTGCACCACAAAGGAAGTTTGCTATTTAACAGTTTTTTTAATTTAAATAGTTGACTTTTCAAGAAACAAAATTCTCGGCTTATTGATCCAAAATTAATACCCCTTGAAGGCAAGCAATTTATTACTCTTAAAATGCGTGGAAAAAAATCTAAACAATTCTAAACATATTTTGATACTGTAACCTAAACAAGTTGACAATATGTCGTTTCCAACTCCCAAATCGCAACAAAACCTGGAAATAGCTGTTCTTTCTTTGCTTTTTGCTTTCGTATTCATTGGTTAACTTACAGTACAAATGATAAAAGTATATGTCTTGTAAAACTACCATCCATTCAGAACACAGATGATAAAGGATGCATGTGCGGGCGGGGTAGTAGCTTCCACTTTTCGGCCTCTGACAAACATTCGAAGATTAAACATGAGCGCGAGTGGAAGACTCACTCGGGGTTTGGGACCTCTCATTTGGAATTTTCGCGGAGCAAGTCACGCAGGTGACACCAATAGAAGAGATCGGTTAGTTCCAGGCCAGACAGGACTGCCCAGACCCAAGTCGTGAGTGATTCACAATCGTAGCAATTTGTCAAGCTACTATTTTTAAGAATCTAAGAGAAGATTCATAACGTCCGGTTTTCGTAAAAAGACGATAATTCTAACCCGTATGTGGTTTATTCTGCTCCGTTCCGCTCCTCCCCAACCTGCTCAGCCGTCTCGGAAGTGGGGCGAACACCGCGGCGGTGGCCGTGAGCTGTGTACGAGTCCAGCGGCGCTTCACCCAGAAGTCTCAGCCTCCCGCAATGGCAGGGAAGCCCTCTGGACAGGCGAAGCGACAGACACGCCGGCGGCCGGACGTCGGAAGTGGCCATCAAGCCCGCATTCCCTATGGAGTCACTTTGCAAAGGACGAGCCGTCCGTGCAGAGAGAAAGAGAGAGAAACAGAGACAGAGATGGAGGGTAGATAGAGATAGACACGAGAGCGATAGAAATAAACCGAGAGAGAGAGAATAGACAGAGATGGAGGGGGATAGAGATAGACAGAGAGCGATAGAAATAAACCGAGAGAGAGAGAGAGAGAAATAGGCAGAGAGAGATAGAGATTGATAGAGAAGAGTAACCGTAATGGACTTCGGGCTCCCTGGTAGTGAATGGCAACAAGACGCCGAAAAAGTGAATAGTTGGTTCAGCTGCTATCTCGATGACAATTTCAGCGGATATCTCTCCGATCATCCTCACTTAGCTGCCCGATCTACACTAGGCGAATCCGGAGCAGTTCCCAACAAACTGGGAAAGACCGCGCGCGATCGTTTCTTAATCTTCATTAAAGTCCCATTCTCTCCCTTACACACCGTTAAACTGACACATACTACACTTGCCACAAATGTGGGAGAACGGTCAGGAACTTAGAGCTTGTCACAACTGGGATGCTGCCCCGGTGGTGTAGATACCTGAGAGGTCAAATTCCCCAGCAAGCCAAACGTTAGGGTCGGTGTCAGATTCATCTCGCGGTGGAGAAACACACGCCACCTTCTGGACATAACATTCACAACACTAATGGAACTAATGACTTAGTAAGGCTTCAACAGAAGCAGAAACAACAGAATTAAGGGGCCTGAAAAGCGCGATTGCTGCGCCGCTGGTGTCCAACACTCATTCCTCAGTTTCAATCACTTGCGACCCGAGTCGATGCTGGAGGGTTGATGTGAAGGAGAATGATGTTGTTGTTTTTTTCTTCACGACCTAATATCTCTCAAAATTTTCTCACCACAACTTGCGAATCAAGGGCGACTCCAGGGAGGGCCATCGGGACCACGGTTCCGTGGATCTTGTTAGCAGTAATCGGCAACGCCGGCTCTCGGGAACGCATCTCATGCGGCCAAAAGGATTGAGATTGGCCAGATCGATGGAGGAATACAAATTTGAAGGAAATTGTCTGAAAGGTTTAGGCGCTAGCATTGAACGCAAAATACGGAAAGACGGACAGGCAATTGCGCGGACAGATGGCGGTTTGCCTAAACCAATTTTCAGTTTCAAGGACACCCAAAACATGGATTCTGATAAGAAACGTGTTAGAGGAAGTAATTTACTACATCTAGGAACAAGGTTGCATCCACTTTTTCTATAACAGGGCCCCACAATTTCGAGGTTTTTTTCGCTCGAAAATTCGACGATTTTCAGACGCAGCATTAGAATACTACTTTCCCTTTACAACATAATCACGTGGCAAGGTGAAAGTAAAAACTGGAACCACTTATGAGAAAATTTTGAAATTTCCTGAGAGGATTACCGAAGACCCTGTCCCCCAAAAAATTAAAAGATGTGTTTGAAATTTGCAGGGCTCCTAATTCGGGAAGATCTATCAGGCAATATCATTTGTGGATATGTGTGTGAATGGTTAAATGTTTGTATTTTTCACAGGCTGCCGCAACGAACTGACTGACAGAAGTTTCTCCAAAAAAAACTTTCACAAATAAAAAAATTGAACTTTCTCTGTATTATGTGTTTTCTAAGTAAAGCAAAGTGGCTAGTTCCTAATGAAGCACCTAATTATTTGCTTAATCAGCTCGGGAGAACATTCTAACAAATATTATTTTAAAGTAATAAGACCCCATCACTTGTATC
>JAHLJT010003360.1:0-17126 GCA_031308135.1 Acheta domesticus | reverse complement strand
CAAGCGGGCCCAGGGCGTCCTCTTCGCCGCCGGCACCGCTGAATTAGCACATATTAGTGCGCACTAAACGGCCGTTTAAAGCCCCGGCGTAGGGCGAGGGCAGAGGGCGGAGGACGGGGCGGGTCGCGCCCAGACCTCATTACCGGGGCGGCCGCCGGTTGCGTCGTGAGTTACCGCGCCGCACGCCCGCGCGGCTTCCCTGCCGCCTCGCCCATTACCACCCGCCGCCCCCGCCCCCCTCCACCTGCAGGCTCTCGGCGATCGCCGCCCGTTGCACTCCTGCGCGCGCCGCTTCCGGCCTGGCGGGCGCCCGTTCTCTGGCCCCGACTGTTGGCGCCTCCGCTCCGGCGCGCGGACCGCCGTTTGGTGGTCGCGGCTTACAGTCACTCGCAGTTGCTAGTGTTTTCATGTCGTGTCGTTACGAACAACGATTTCCATCAGCATTGTTGCCTTGTAGAATTCCAACTCTATTGCAACTACTTCACTCTTCACCACAGCAAGACTATCACTCTTCACATCACTGCGATATCTATTATACTTTTCTTTATATTCTAGTACTATATGGATGAGAATCTTTATGTTAGGCGTGATAAAAATAAACAGAGTATCGTAACTACTCTATCGCAACTACTTCATTCTTCACCACAGCAAGACTATCACTCTTCACATCAGTGCGGTTATCAATTATACTTGTCTTTATAGTCTAGTACTATATCGCTGAAGAATCTTTATGTTAGGCATAATGAAAGTAAAACAGAGTATTCTTACTGAGTTTGTATGATACAATTAGATACGGAACAATTGAATTGATTTCCCAATAATTCTCCTGTTACAATTAACTGTCCGCTGAAATATTATTTTCACAGTTAGTTGAAGAGCTACACAGCTAGTGCGGATGTGGGATCTGCAAAACCCGATGTAATGACAACTGGAAGCAAGGAAGCGCGGAAACATCCGTGGTCACAGTGTAACAGAATCAATTAACCTTTCGGAGTAAGATTTAAAACCAGTTGGTCCAATTGTCCTAAGCGTTAGCTGGTATATCTCCATAATTCATAAAATTCTAAACCAGTGTTGTCAGGTCGATGCCACGAGTGGGAGTCCGTGGCGTGAGTGCCACGACGAAATCGCCCCTCCACGCAATTTATACCCTGCCACCAGAGACAACGCCATCTCTATTGTAAAACGACGGGTTTACTTATAGTTTCCTTTCCCGACGCAGAGAAGCTCGTGACATGCTATGCTTCCACGACGCGTGCCACTGTCACTAGTAGAAGACCTTGACACCACTGTTCTAAAGCCTGGAATGGAAATCTGGCACAACATTCCAACACGAGCTCATTCTGGGTCGTGTATCAGCGTTGTAACTGCATTTCCCAATGCCAACACTCCCAACTACTGTTGCTACCGCCGCAATTACTAACAAAACTACAAAAATTCGCGCCATTACCGCCGCCATGGCCGATCCCAAACACCATCGCCACCATCACATCACAACCGCCAAAGCCACAATCCTCGTCGGACCCCCTACCATCGGCCCAACGTTCGCACTACCCCGCGTGTTCCACCGCTATCACCACTGGCGTCGCTCGCTTGTCGCGGTGCCAGCCTCATGTTTACCAATCGGCAGCGACGGCCCGTCCCGCCGTCCTCGACTCCCAAGCACATCATACTTTCGTGCGAGTTTGTCGCCCGCTGCCAGTGCGGCCATCCAAGTTTCCAATAACATGCCTCTTGCGTAGAGGATTTACCGGCTCCTTTCTCAGTTCGTTTGGCACAACTAATACTGCAGGCGGTATTACGCTCTTTCCCAATACTTCTGACAATTGGAACAGTCGTACATTACGAACTTCCTTAGCGAACACAAGAAAATAAGGACACGAACTACGCTCTTGAAGCACCCACTTCGCTGGAACTCTACACCACCAACAAAGGGCTGGTTGTAAAAGTCACCTCACTCAACGATATTTTTGACCAGGAAGAATAGCATCAATTGCTTTTCTTAATTCGAGGAAGCATAGCTGTTGTTTGGGACTCACCTTGCAAACAAATTAATTCGGATTACGTTTTACGGTGTCTACAAAAACATTTTAACCAAACTTAGTGTTTACATGAATCGATTGTAACCTTAATCCAATTGGCGCTTTTTACAACCTAATAAAAAACTTTTTTCTTGGGTAAATGTCGTTTGTTAAATTAAGTTGTACTGAACTCCATACTACTGATCAACTAATTGTTTTGTAAGAGTTCATTATTAAATATTATTAAGTGTGTATGGGTATTTTGCAGTGTGTATGAGTTTTTTTAATTTGCAGCTCTATTTTTCACAATACTTACATTGTACAAAGCTGTATTAGTTTTTTCTACATACATTAATTGAAACAATCTAATATGTAAAAATTAGGTATTCTAATACCTAAAAATCAAAAGCACTTTTGAGTACATCTAACGGCTTAGGCGGGCTATGTGTTGATAAATCGTAATATTTGTAGGTTATTTTATTGAAATACAATAGTAAAATAGTAATTACATGTTCAGAGCAACTCATATGTTTAAAGTTCATTCAAATAATAGAAATCACTAAATTCCTGTGCTACAATTGGACAATGTTTGCATTAACCCTACATAAAAAACATGTTTTGTCACTCTTGGTAATAAACGATTCTATTCTATTGTGAAATAAACTTCATTGCTGCAAATTTTTTTACTACTAATATAGTCATAGCAAAATGTGTCAAATTATGTGCGTCTCATTGACAACAGTAACATTAAAGTTATGAAAGTTGTATTCACTTTGCGTGTACTGATAATATTTAGATATTTTACTTAAACTTTCTCGTACTTTTTCACAAAGTGCAGCAGTAGTAATGAGTGAAAAAACATGACATGCAATTACATTTAAATGAAATAAGACATTTTATTAACATGTTATTTAGAATATACCGTGCCCAATGGTAAACTCAAGGATTAAACGCATTTCTTAATGAACAGAATCTCCTTTTACACTTTTGTATAAAAAACACTAAAATTAACCATCAATTTTATGTTCTCTTGACTTGGCATTTTTATGCCTTTCAATGTTTCTCCTCGCGTTTCAATTTTCTTTCAACGCACCTAGAATCCTGGATAAAATTCACCTAACTCGACGCGTGTCATTTGCCTCCTGAGAAATGATGGCCGCGAAACGTCTCGTCGTGGACAAATGGCAGCGTTTCGTGAATGATGCCCCTTCTCGTTCGCGCTCTAATCGAAACTAACGCGTCGCGTTCCATGGCGATTCATACCGATCTCGCACGCGGTCGGGTGCCGAACTGACAGCGAGCGATGCCAGAAATTCGGTTACGTCCACGCGTGTCCGCCGGCCCATCGCGCTAACCGCAACAAACATTCCCCGTGTCGATCGAGATTAATATCGATCATCGACGGAGTTAACGATCGCGCGCAGCAGCCGCCTCGTTGCGGTGAGAAATGACAACGCGCGAGCGGATGTGCGGGTGGAAAGCACGTGACTCCCCGTGTGTTGCACCTCGCTCAATATTTGAATATTTGATGCAAACCCTTCTTCGTACTCGCGGATAACGTTTAGGTATACAGATGAGCTGACCCAGAAGCTCAGGAGCTCGCAATTGTGCCGATATAGTTTGTTACGAAGAACATTCATAAGCACGATGGGTATTTAGAAATCAAGAGTAAAACTGCTTTTATGTATTTGCGGATATGTCATGACAAATCCCAATACTGAGTACAACGGAAATAGAACAACTCTGAAGGTGAGTGACGTGCATGAAATGTATGTATCATCGGCAGTGAAAAAATGTCTTAAGAGTTCAAACAGGGAGGAGGAGCGAACTAACACATTGGTTTGTCTCTGAATGAGTGTTGTCACTGACGCAACATGTAAGTAATAACACACAAGTGTAAGTAATAAAAGGTTATATATTCTCTGAAATGAGTTATGTTAAATTTTAAAGAGTGCATATTACCAAAATGTATTGTTCTAGTATGGATGACCAAAGTGAATGCATAAACGAGTACATTATGATACTCTAGCTCTGTCGACCCTGTCTGGGGATCCCTGATTCAAATCGCATAGTGTAATGATGTGTGTGTGTGTGTCATGCGTGCAGATTCTCGATTTATGCATACTCCATTATGAAGTGCCAAATGAAGTAGGACATATAAATATCTCCGTTTTAAGATTGCTCATACTCGCGGTTCATAAACTGTAAATATTATAGTTAATTTTCCAATAAAAATAGTGCAATTCTGACTTACAATTTTCTTCATTCATAGGCTGCCGGTATCAATTCAGGAAGTTATGACGATGAGCACCTTTTCTAGAGACCGCGTCAACCCAATCTCGAGATACAATAGCGAGTCCAACCACAACGGGATTAACAAGCGTCTGCGCCTTTCCATTTCGCGGCGGGGCTTGCGAAAGCTGGCGGCGGTAGCCGCGACCGCCACCGCAGCAGGAACGTAAGGATCTGCGGGGGAGGGGTGGGGGTGGCGGTGGGGGGAAAGAGAGCTCTGACGGCCACCGGACGCCCCTCGCAGGTGAGGGAGGCGTAAAATTCCGCCAACTCTGGAGTTTTATGAGCCTCCCTCGCCCTCCGCCTTCCCTTCTCCGTCCGCTGCGCGACGTTGAAAGTAGAAGGATGCGGTGCGCGTGCGGGGAATGAGGGTAGGCGTTGCGGTCGGCACCAGTCGGGGTTACACAGAGTGTGTAAAATATTATTCAGTGTTGTGCTGATATTCATGTAGGGAAGAACAATAATTTAATATACGAGGGCAAGTTAATAAATAAGTCGCAAAACGAAATTCAGGCAAAAATAATCAAAGTAACTTTCTGACAGTTATTTCACTTTTCCACATAATGCCCCTGTACATTCAGGCACTTATCCCGTCTTATTACAAGTCCTTGAAATAATAAGTCGCAAAACGGAATTGAGGCAAAAATAATCAAAGTAACTTTCTGTCATTTATTTCACTTTTCCTCATAATCACTCAGTACATTCAGGCATTTATCCCATCGCATTACAAGTCCCTGAAAGCCAGCAGCAGAGAAGTCATTTAGTTTCTGTCGTAGCTAACGTGTAATCTCATAGATTACGGCATCATCTGTATCCAAATGACGGCCACTCAAATGATTTTTTAAGGTCCAAACAGATGAAAATCACCGGGGCTAAGTCAGGGCTGTACGGTGGATGTTACAAGCGTTCCCAATGAAATGTCCGTAACAGCTCCTGCGTTGGTCTTGCTGTGTGAGGGCGGGCATTGTCATCCAGAGGAATCACACCCTTTGACAGGAGTCCAGGTCGCTTGCGGCGAATGGCCTGTCATCGTTCCCGCAGAGTGGTGCAGTACGACGCAGCATTCACAGTTTCACCATGAGGCATTCGCAATTTCACCAGTTCCACCGTAATCTATGTGGTTACACGTTGGCTGCGACAACAACCAAAGGACTTCATTGTTGCTGGCTTTCAAGAACTTAATTAAGTAATAAGATAGAATAAGTACCTGAATGTATAGGGTGATTATGTGGAAAAGTGAAATAAATGTCAAAAGTTACTTTGATTATTTTTGCCTCATTTCCGTTTTGCGACTTATTTATTGACTTTCCCTCGTATAATAACTTTATAAATAGCTTCATATAAATATGTGTCACTGTCCGTTGCAACAATGCATTACTCACGGAAATACATTATTTCAACAATCAGTGGCGGTGTTCTTCCCGAAGGACGTCAGGATTATTTGAGTTAGCATGGGGTTCTAAATTTAATATCTTTTAAAACATTATTTAGCCCATCTGATGGCTCATGGACAGCATGATAGCTTTCTGTTGTGCGATGCCGGATTCAATTCCCGGTCTGGACAGAAATAGAGCTGTAGCTTTCCATTACAATTATCTCAGTTCCCCTCAGAAAAAGCTCAGGTAAGCTACACCGCTAGCTAGTAAAGATTGGATTAATCCAACCCTAAAATGCCAAAAATATACAGGAATAACAAAAAAATACACGAAATACGATTCATGCTAGAGAAAATAGGAGTTCCTCAATTGTTCCTTGCGATTTTCTTCCCTCTTACATCTTTCTCGTCCTCTGCTTCTTTTGTTTATAGTGTCTTCGTGTGTTTCTCTACATCATTGTCAGACATTGAAGATCTGCTGAAATTTTTGGGGACCAATGATGGTGGATGCATTTATTAAAACTTACGATTTGTTTTGACCAAAATAGTAAGGGGTGAATCGGGAAGAACCATTCCATTTTCCCCTACTTCATTAATTAAACGCACATTACACATCTTAGGAAGGAAAAACCGGTGACGTTAATTATGAGAGCAGTGTGATTATCTTCAGTAAATATGAAAAGATATTCGTACGGTTTAGGCGGTGACGAGATTATGAAGGGCCCTTTGTAGCAGAAGTTAGTATTACGGGCCGAAATTACGGTGCTGTAGAAAGTGATAATGATACAGTGATGGTGTAAGAACGATTATCTATAATGTATCGTTATCGAATATCAACTTCATTAAATTAGCATTAATTTCTACATTTCTCTGGCAATAATCTGCGAAAGGTGCCTCCGTTGGCGCCGGGGAATTTTTGGCGTGACTCCCCCTGCTCTAATTCGACACGCGCAGCTGCGTGCACCCTCCGCGTGTTTGTCTTCCGGGAAGCGTTCCTTAAGACACCCACCCCCTTCCAGCCCCTGGGCCGCCACCCAATGGATGTCAACAAAAATTAGGCTTGCCCTGGCCCACTTCTACGATGCATGTCTAGGCTTGCACGTGCGTCCAAGTATACAATGTAAGACAGACTTGAGACACAAAATACTGGAAATTTTCCATTAAAGATCCCTGTTCAAACGCCTACAGCGATTGGACGAAGCAATTTCACTGCGCAATTTCCTGTAGCCTATCGCCGAACGGGTTCAAAATTGTAATAGAACATTCTCAAACTTTAGAGACTTTTTGGAGGGGGATCGAGGCAGCGAGCAGAAAGGAAGTAACATCCGAGGGGCATTCCGCTGGCGACTTTTGACTGAGTAGCATTCTGTTTTCGGCTTTTGGCTGAGTATCGCTCTGCTTTCGACTTTCGACTGCGGCGCTTGTTAATAAGACTTCGTGAAGACACTCTGTGACTGCCCTTCGGGGTCTTCACTTGATTTTATTTTGTGGCGAGACTTTTCAAGAGAAAGTTTCTCTTTCGGACTTGATCAATTTTCTGAACCATAGTTTTATCGGTTCAAGTTATTTAATGTGCCGTGCCTGGCCACGATTCGGTGAACCAAAACAATTGATTTGTTGAAGTAGACGTGATTATTAGTCTATCTTCGGCATAAGCACGCGGAAGTGACTATGTTAATCGTCAAGATCGCCACCGCTTACGCCAATGCCCGTCGAAAGTGCTACCTAAAGGCGCCTGCTCGACCAGCTGAGAGGATCATTGTTCCCGGCCGCACACTCTCGGAGCGGCGCGCAGAACCGCAGACGACCTGACCGCCGCCACCCGCCTCCACCTCCGCCGCCGCCGCCGGGCCGCTCGGGCCCCCTTTCTGAGACGTCACCTTGCTGAATGGGGCAATGACCACAAAAATCTCCAGACGGTGATATGTACGACAACTTCGCCAAAAGCGCTCAAATGCCCCTCGGTCGCTACGAAATGAACTTTTGCAGTTAGCTCAAAAACAAGCAGGGAGGGAAATATTTCAGGCCGCGCATTGGCCGTTAGTAAAATTAGTCGTAGATTTATTTGTGTAATGCATTTTGTCTGTTGTTGATTGTAATAATTTAATTTTAATTTCTCTTGTTTCGCTTATTTTGGTTTGCATTACGGGGAAAACTCACGAGCTCGTGCATGGTAGTGTAAGTTTAGGTTAATCTTTTTTTTGAATCATTAAATTCTTTACGTTAACCTCATTCAGATATGTTCTTTCTTGCTGAAACAACGTCCACTCGCCATCCCATTTCTTTCAGGCCACCTTTCTGCCACCTGAGCTAGCTGGAAGGTAAGGCGACCCACCTTCACTGTCATTCGCGGAGACCGCGAGTGACGTGGCAATATATATAGGGGGCATCGAGGATAATCGTTGTAGCAGTAACGCTATAACAGCGAATAGCTATATACAAATTACACTTTAACTACTACTATAACTACGGTAACCCCTAGCCGGTAGGATAGTAGTTCTGATGGTGTGAAAATGGCATTGTTCTGGCATCAAAGCTGCTTGTGATGGTTGGTGAGAGTGTGGGTGGTCGTGAGAGCAAAAGTAGTGTTGGAAACGGAAGAAAAGGTGTCGGAGGAAGTAGAAGTTTCGTTTCCTTCTCACAACTCGACTTCGCTCCAGCCCTAATGGCTTCAACCTTCTGAGCGAGGAAGTGGGGGCGAGGCCGAGATGGTGGCGGAGTAGAAATGAAGGTGGGAGTGCGCTGAAAAGTGGGTCGAGGTCAGGAGTGAGGTAAACTGTACTTCAGTCACTAGCGAGTTGCCCGACCAGATCGCTTGTACCGAGAACGTGCCGCAATTGACGATGCCCAATTTGGGTGTGAACAAAATATCTACTAGAAAATTATTTTCGTTTAGATCACAAGCCCAGAAAAGCTACCAGAATGTCATAAGAATGCCAGAATGTCATAAAAATGTCGTGTTAAAAGTGAGCTAATTTAGGAAGTAAAAGCGCGAGAAATCAAGATCTGTTGAAAAGAGGATGGGTACATTAACCGTTAACTTGTGACGTGCCTTCAAACTTCTCTTACTGCTGACGTACGGTCTGTGAGACACCAAAAGTTCTAGGCAGATTATTTTCGGTGTTACATATCATGTTGACTTGACAATTTTTTTCGCGTTAAAATGCTATAATAAACAAGGAAATGCAAGGAATTGTCGTTAATATGTAAAATGAAAATAATCTAATTATTACTCGACGAGTAAATTTCTAGATATAATTTGTTCCATTTGTTCCATTCTTCACTATTAATTATTTTAAGAACTCGTAGATACGATAATGCATTGTTATATGAAAATTATTCATTAATAAAAGAATTGAAATGCACATTCATCGTGGGAAGAAAAGTCCTACTACTGGTGTTGTGAGGTCTGCGAGACCACTCCAAAACTTCAACTAGCCTTCAAAGGCGAACGGCTGTCACTGAATCCGCTGCCCCGCGTGTGAGTGTAGTTTAGAAAGAGATAGGAAGGTGCTGTAAAGAAAAACGTATTGCGACGTATCAGAAAGGAGGGCTACGCGTTTATTTTTCCTCAGAGATCTTAGAGACCGCACGTCACCAGTTAAGGATTCAAGTACAAGAACACAGTTGTCTCAGAAATTGAACTTCACAGAAGCGTGTGTAATAGAGCGTTTCTTCTTGTCTGATATCTGCTTCTTATTTTAAAACCGGTTTTACATTAAAAAAAATAAATAGTTCCTTAAAGAATGTATAAGAGATTATAGTCAATTTTGCAATTCTTAATACGGGAGAGAAAATTATTTTTGAGAGCAAATAATGAAAACAAATCATTAGTCACAGTTTTATTATTTACATAGTCTCTAACACAAATTCTCATTACTTCTATCTCTTCTTATTCCACGAATAGGGTTGCAGCTCCAGGGAGGAGGGAATTTTCCTCTTCGACCGTATCCAGAGAGCGGGGCTTCTCTTTCACGTAGATTCATTTCAGCCCCCGAAGCAAGCACCCGCGTCGCCCCTGTGACGGGTGTTTCACGGCCGACAATGTCCAGCCTTCATTTTGAAGGCGAGCGAGCGAAGGCGGGGGCGCGGCAGGCAGGCAGTGAGAGGAGGAGAATGTGGGGCGGGGAGGCAGTAAGGGCAGCTCCCTGCTGAGTTTACCCTCGTCAAAATCAACAAATGGAACCGCGTGGTCCGCCCAGGTCTCAGGAGAGTTGACGGGCGAGAGTCCTGTAAGAGAGAGAGAGGCAAGCGCTGGAGAGAAAGAGGGAAAACGAGAGGAAGGAAAGGATAGAAGAAGAATTGCAGATGATCACACTCGGCTTGGATGGGAAACTGTTCATTCATCTGATTCATATATTCCTTCGTTTGGAGACTTTTGATGTGGCGGAGTATTTTGGCCTCGATAATGTAGCATATTCTGGGTAAAATGAATTAACTGCGTAACTTCAGTCCATAAATTTGTGTCTCCAGTTCCATTTCCTACATAATTCACACATTTATTTGAACACCTTCATGTTACTTTTATCATTATTGTTTTCGATACAACATACCAACATATTTTTGGATTAACGTGTCAAAAATGGGGATAAATTATGCAAGAGGAAAGTAAGGCAAGAGACATTTTTTCTTGAGAGAATTCTAATTTTTTATGAAGGAGATAAGGAACGTAAAGTGAGGCTATGTTCATAAATATTTGGCAATCCATCATTCAATTGTGATACTTTACGAGATAAATTTGTGTGCATCACTGTACTCACAAAACCGCCTCTTGAGTGCTCAGGTACGCGTTTACCCAGTAGTTGAGAGAATTTCTTTGTCGACGCGCGGTTTGTAAGTATACATCAGGATTTGTATATTCTGCAATGGGAGGAAATACGCCCATTTTCTACTATAACCGAAAAGGGCCTCCAAGATTCTCATATCCTTGGACGAAAATGACTAAGAGGTATGATCTCTGCATCAATTCTAGTTTATAAAACAGTATTTGTAATTCGCAAATTAGTGCATACTGTAACCAATTATTTGCGGTACTGTAACCAGTTTCTGCGGTTACTGTAACCAATATTTGCGGTTACTGTAACCAGTTATATTGTTATTTCGTTTAGTTCATCATGTTCCTAACATTTGGGGTATATTTTATACTAGCAACATTCTTAATAATATTTCAAGACATTTTTGATTCGTGAAATTTATTTTTATTAATATTCATCTATTTGTACTTTCATTGCATTCCTTTTGCCTTTTATTTCGTGGGAAGTGTTGTATTTGATCAAATTGTTGCTTTGATGATCATGTTCAACAAATCATTTCCGTATTTCCTCAGCCTTATCCTGCCACTATTCTATTCCCAATAACAGTAAGAAACGTGCTGAATATCCGGAACTTCGATATTTTTTGCCAAGATATGTATTTACAAATCAATTTTCTATGTTAAAACTATTGAATCAGAGAAAAGGATACAAATTAATAATGAATGGAAGAGATAAGGCAGTCCAAATATTAGTTTTGAAAACATACAAATAATTTTCAGATTATAATAACAGAAAATTCTAATAGAAAATGAAAGCATTAGAGTTAGTAAAACAGATTTAAGAATTATTACATTTGCTGAGAACGAGGTTACTCATCGGAATACTCAGAATTATTACAAAATGACCTCTAAATCTTGCAAAATATATTATGAAATTATGATTTACGGATATCGAGTCAGAATACTGAAGCAATGGCTTTTCTGGATACGTATCATAAGACGTGCATAAAAGCCATAGCAAATATCATACTAGAACAAATGTCAGAATTTAACTACCTACGAAAAAATAATTCTTATTGAGACAAGAATCACATCCAGAAAAGAACTCGATAAATCCCAGGAAATATGTGAAACAATCCCAAGAAATTTTAAGAACCAAGTAAGAGAGGACACATAAATGAAAGTTTGGAAGGTAATGGCGGATCCAGTACGAATGGTTTCGAAAGTTGGACCATAAACCGCTCAGACAAGAAAACTTGCAGCTGCTGAAATGATAGTTGTGTGTTGCAGAGTATACGCTTCTGGACCACATGAGCAGAAATTGTAAATTTTCAGCCTCAATAAATGAGCGAAAAGATAAATTGTTTCGTCACAACCTACGAAATGACTAGCAAGAGATTGCCAAATATATTGCTCCACTACGCATCACAAGGAACTTGAGATTGTCTCTCCATCTTCTTCTGAGTCTAACGTCTTGGTGACAGAGCAGACCAATAGGCCTAGACTTTGATCACAATCAATGTGATGAACAGAAAAGTCATGTGCCTTAGAACTCCATAAAAACGCAGGAATTTTTCATGGCATTGAAATTACGAATGCTTTAAATACCTAACCTTTTATTTATGCAGTACTTTGAATAAAACATTATTTACATCACAATTCGATTCTTTCACATTGTTAGTATGTAAAAATGGAATGAACATTCATTTGTCATAAAACAGCTTCCATTTTAGAAGAACGTCTATTGCTACTTTCAAGGTAGTAAAACCCTTCTCAAACCAAGACATATTCTGAACTTTTAACGATACAGCGATTATTAATTAACACATTTCTCATTATCTCGAAAATGCGAAATAATATCTTCCTAGATAATAAGAATATCGCTTTCCACTTATGGGAAACTATGTACTCTATCATTGATAAGTATACACTGCATTAACAAATAGTTAACACAACTTAAAATACACTGAATACAAACATTTATATTACATTTCCTTTTCCTAAAAGAGGCTCAAGAAATAAATAGAACTTGTGATATATTTGAATATACCGCTTTCGAGGGCGCTTGTGGAATGCGTTTCTGTGTTGGAAATTGCACGCCCTTACTAATTACAACATGATTATTTCGGACTGTTTGCGATTAGTTTAATTAACGTAATTGAATTATTCGCGAATTTATCGCCCCCCGGCCTTGGTAGTTTCATTTGTAGAATCGTTTATTCGTGTACGTGAACACTGTTTTAGGTGAGGGTTTTGCCAATAAATGTTTAATTTCAAGAGTATATACGCACAAAATGTTCTATTAACGCTTTAATTTGTAATTGTTCTCACAATACATTTCTGCATTTAAGCACAAGTATTATTTCGTTGTCACTAATTTTCCTGCATTTTGTAGTGTAGATATTTGTTATGAAAACAGAAAATGCGTTAAGCTTCATGTAATGCAACAGATGGAGAGAAAATGTAACCTGAGTGAAAACTAATCCGGTATAAACGATCACATCACACTTTCCCTCATCAGTCTCGTGGATTGTGTCCTCGTCAGAATTATTTTGTCTCTTTTCTTTCCGAATCCCTACAAAAACAACTAATACTTTGTTCGTCCATCATCAATTACCTTTATAAAAGCATTTTAAAGCATTTATCTCTTATAATACAGTCGAGTAACCTTCATCTGACCATCCGTTCGTTATTCACAGTTAGATTCCTTCACTAATCGAAACTAGAGGTGCTACAGAATGGCGCAGACTCTCCCGCATTAGTATTCTATTTCCTTTGGTCTCGACTAGCTATTCGGACTTGCCACATTCTCCTTGCCAGCTGCCATTTATCGCCGCCCAACTTACTTTTTAAACATTTTCTTAATTTTCGTTTTTTTAATAGTAGATGGAAATATTATTTTAAGAATATTAAGAACAATGAAACCTCGTCATAAATGCCAATTTTCTTTGAAAAATTTGGAGCAGTTTTTAAGAGAATGGCGTTTCAGCGCTACTGTAAATGCGAAATGTGAAGCCCTCTTTTACATGAACCTTTTGTGTTTTCGAAAATGTTTATTAGAAGACATTTAAAGCACTGTAACTCACAAATTCAATAGTGTCTACAAATTGTGAGAAACGTGCATTATAACGGTGTGAGAGATCTTTCAAAAAATTACATTTGTGTAATTTTTGAAAAAAACGAAACAAAATACCCCAAAATGAACTTTACGTCTTATTGAAGAGTCCAATTAGCCCTATCCGAACCATTTTTGAGAAAATGGTGTTTGAGCGTTTCTGAAAATGCGGATTTTTTAGCTAGTTTTAATAGAAAACTGTTGAGTTTCCGAGAAACTTTATACATTATTTAAAGCACATATAGTCATAAGTAAAATGTGAACAAATTGTAGTAAATGTAAATATTACCGTAAGAGGCGAGTCATCTCAAAAAATTCATTTTTGTAATTTTTGAAAAAACAAAAGAATAGAGCAACATGTTTATGTTATTTCATAGAGTACATTTATCACAATTGCTACATAAAGTTTAACGAAAAAATTAGAGCCGTTTTGAGAAAATCTTGTTTTTGTAATTTTTTAAAATTGCGTATATTGCACGCAATATAGCGCGAACACTACTAAAATTTTTTAAAAAATTTGCATGACCTTAATGAAAGAACTTACTATTGAGAACAAATTTTATTTGAAGAAAAAATCTTTATCTTCAATTTTGTAGTTGTAGGAAGAGCCCGAAAAAAATTCAAATTGTTGCAATTTTCGGAAATTCAGAGTTAACCGTGAAAATCGGACCTCTACCGCCTTAATATGTGTATTTTACTCTATTCTTACAAGAAATTTAAAAAAAATTGGATCCCTTTAAAAAAAATTGAAAATGTCCGGGGGTCTTCATATTCTGACCTTATGGTTATTGGTTGAAGCATTGAAGATTGGCGTGAGCGTAACGGGTCGGTCATGTGCGAGAGAGAACGGGTTCGCCACGAGAAGAGCCGATCGAGCGAACGGGATGAACAGAGAGTAGTCGCTCGGCAAGCGAGGAGAGCCAAGTGTTACATACGGAGTGGACGTGAAACAGATCGACGTAATCAGTCGGAATCGAACAAAATAGTGCTTACTGAGGTTGTAAAGTAATGAAAATGGTAATATGCAGCGGAATTAACCTTGCAAAAAATGATCAATATGAAAAGTGCAGTGCATTTAGAGAATTAGTGCCGGTAACGAGTGATTACCACGTGTCGAACTGGTCAGTGACTAAAGATACCATCAAGACAGTGATAGTGTATCGTGTGCAGTCTTAAACAACAACTGTGTGAAATCATCCAATATTCACAACAACCAGAAACTGTGTGGTGAAGTACGGGAAGGCATGATGAAACACCACTATCTGTGTTACGAAGTGCGGGCATGGATGGCGGAGTAATCAGAATACTCGGGCATGAGCATGTATAATATGGCATAAATGGGCATGAGCACGTAAAATATAAATAAAAACTGTTGACTGCATGAATAATATTCCCACTGAGTGTTATACAATCGCTTGATAACATCGGAATGGAGACGCGATATTACTAAATATCGGCTGAGACGTCCTGGGAGCAGCATGGTGGTATTTGTATCGCTAGTCGGCGGCTGCTGGCGTGACGGGTGACCTTATACTGCGATTTTCGTAACTTTGCCCCTGACAGGAATCAGCTGTTTCGCTGCCATCCAATCAGGAGCTTATATTTCGCGACAGTGACGTCACTATGGTGACGTTCAAGCTCTCGATTGGATGAAACCGTGAACAGCTGACTACTGTCAGGGACAAAGTTACGAAAATCGCAGTATACTCAGTCCGGCAACGCCGAGCAATACCGAGCGGTGCCAATCGTCCTGGACGTCGTGCAAGGAGGGTCAGGAAGGCGACCAGAACTCACGAGTAGAGACCGGATTTTTATATAATTACGTATTTTTTGTCTTCCTACTTATCGTTCCCAAAATTGTAATCTTGGCGAATCATCGCCCTCATAACACAATATCCAATTTTTTCTTTACATATTTTTACATATTTAGTATTACTCGTTCACTTTACATTTGCAGACGGAGCGCTGCGATCTGTTTACATGAGGTCACCGCCGACTGAATGAGAAACGCGCGTCTGCAGTATATACTGACCGTTTAATATGATATAGATGGCGGTGAGCAGCATACAGAACCCCGGCGGGGCAAGAACATAACCATTAAGCAGTAAATAAGTGTAAGAAGAAATACAAATATTGTACGTGAATGTTGTGAATAGTGATCGTGCGTGTGGTGTGATCTATTTTATTGTATATTATCTTAATCATTTAACAGCACGACTCCAGCTCACTGTCAGAAAAAAAGGACATAATTCGTCACCCGTGTCCGTTGCGCTTGTGTTGCCTTCGGCTGATTGGTCAGATGCTGATTGACATCGGGGCCATTCGTGTATTCTCGGTTGTGTGTTCAGGCCTTCACTTTCAAAACGACATTAGTTCCTAATTCTGCTATCTGCAAATGTAATGTGAACGAGTAATTCTATATTACATATTTTTCTGTTTTCACAACATATTTTCTTATCCTATCAATTTTTTTCAAATTTTTTAGATATTTTTTTATGAAAAGAAGTATTGTTTTTGAAATAGCATTTCCCCCTACATTATTAGTGAAATCTAGGTGTCAAAAGTATTACTGACATCGCGTTTTGTGATCTGCAACCTTAATTTCCGAGAAAAAATTGCAAGTCCTGAATTATAATAGATGAAGATTTCGCTACTGATGAGAAAGTTGTATGTAACGTCTGTATTATTTTTAAAATTTGTTCTTGGGACATTTTTTCATCAATGTAATTTCGTTCTATGTAAATATTTTTTAATTAGAGAATTTTAAAGTCACATATTATATCCTATTTTACATATTTATTACATATTCTTACTGTTTTCATTACATATTTATGTACATATTTTGATGTTTAATACTACATATTTTTCCTGTCTCTACTCATGAGTATACGAACGATACTGTACTTGGGGTAATAGAATGCCACTGATGGGAGTGGTATGATAGTATGGATTTTTGTTTAGGATGGGTGATAGAGTATACGTGATGTTCATATGCAACGCCAGTGTAATTAATCATGGAAGAAGAAAGTTAAATGAATGATTCATATGAGTTAGGGGTTATGTCAATGGGGTCATAAATAGGGTATCATTTTCTAACCTTTAAAGTGAGATTGTAATTCTAGAATTAGTTATCATTGTAATTGAAGCAGTATTAAAAGTTCAATATTAATGCGAAAATTATTGGTAGGGAAACTTAACCATTTAAAAAAAGATCATGATCTTAGATGAGAAGGAAATAATGGGATGGGAGTAATAAATACAATCACTATGAATTGGTACGGATAATTGAAGAGTAAGAGGAGTCAGTGTTGGGTTTTGTTACATAGCATATCATGCAATCAAGTAATGAACATACGGTGGAGTTAAAAATCAATTCGAAATAAATAAGATTTAAGTTGTTTGGTAATGAATATTTTTGTAATAAATTATTTTGTGTGTTAACAACTAAGCCAATGACATATGCATCAACGGAGTTCTCAAGGTTATCCCCCACAAGAGATCCCTGATCCTCAACAAACAAATGTTAAATATGTGTGAGATCAAATTACCAATAAATATAAGTATGGTCAC
>JAHLJT010003358.1:0-11924 GCA_031308135.1 Acheta domesticus | reverse complement strand
ACTTTTGAACGGTTGAAGATATTGCAATGCAGTTTTCACGGAAGTGAATGAGGGAACGGGGCTAATTGATGTGTGTATTGATTTCTCTTTTATCACTTGTATTTTACGAGATATTTGAGGTAACTTTGTTTTTTCAAATAGGACTATACATATTTTTTCAGTCTGTCATGACAAGCGTAAAAAGACAAATCCAAAGATATAAATATTGTCATATGTTAGATAAGCTTTTTTTGAGTAATTGAAAAATTTTTTGCGACTAGTGTTTAACGGATATTTTCATTGTAACTGTCAGCCCCACAAGGTCACGCAGCGCTCATATCAGCAAACGCGGGGTTAGAAAGGGAAGGGATTTTAGTACTTGTTATAAAAAAATATTCACAAAACTGTTGCATTTTTTCCTGAACTCTCCATTCCATGGATTTTCAGATATTTTGTGTTTCTTAGGGATGAAAATACGGATTTGTCTTAAGTAGTATTTATTGAAATAAGATTATTTCTATCCCTAAGTTATTATTATATTCTTATTAACATTGAAATTGTTTGCTCAAAATACGCAATATTTTTGTACAGTTTTAATTATTTATTCTTATTGTGCTTTGTTTCAAGATCCCATTAATACGTATCTTATGAAATCCCATTAAATGGAGTTGAAGTTATAAACAATTTTATTACGATACAAACTTATGACAAATCCTTATTTTCCATCCTTTAATTCCTTCAATCAAAGAAAGTCGAAAATCTGAAAATGCAGAAGGATGGAAAGCACAGTTCAGGAAAAAACTGCAATGGTTTTGTGAATATTTGGAATATGTTTCGTATCTTCAAATTTCCCTTCCCTTGCCTGGGCGCGCGTTGCTGGTGGAGCGCTGTGTGACCTTGTGTGGTGGACTATTCAAAATGTCCGTTAAATCCCAGTCGCAAAAATCAAAATTAATCAAAAAAATGCTTATCTAACATATGACAATATGTACATCATTGGATTCGTCTTTTTACGCTCGTCATGGTGGACTGAAAAAATATGTATAGTTCCATTTGAAAAAACAAAGTTACCTAAAAAATCTCGTAAAATACAAGTGATAAAATAGAAATTAATGCACGTATCTATTAGCCCCTTCCCCTCATGCACTTCCGTGAAAACTGCATTGCAATAACTTCAACCATTCAAAAGTTACAGGAGGTGCTAAAGTTACGTGACTCACCCTGTATATATATATATATATATATATATATATATATATATATATATATATATCAACATCCAGTTTTACACATGTAGAGAAGAGATTATTTATTAGTTATTAACTTTTTACTTTCCCCTATACATACTCTGGTGTCACTGAATTTTTAAAATTAAAATTTAATAAAACGACAGGTCTTAGTTCTTGCCAAATGCGACGTAAGACGACGGAGCTTTGTTGACGAAGGAGGCGCAGGGTGGTTGGCCCTTCCTTTCTTTGTGTGTCTCCGGAGGGCAGGAGGCGCCCGCCGACTCCCCCATCCCCTTCTGTTTACAAAGGACAAAAACCTGGGTAGAAACCCGCGGCTCGCCCTCAATCGCCTGCCCATCGAACTAAGCCATGATTAAATTATAGCAATGGCAAGATTTGTGCCACCAACGACGCACAAAGGAAGTCACATGGATTTCATAACAGTGTGTGTAACAAGAATGGTGAGAATGTAATTTTCCGGAAGGAACCTATAAAACGTGCGATCTCAGAACGATTACAGTGCGATCTCAGTTCTTTCAATAGAAAAAGAGTGGGGGGAACAGAGGTTGAGTCGATCCTCTACCGTCAGCGATAAGTCACTTATATTTTGACCCTCGTAGAGAGCACTTGCTATTTGAACATCGTAAAGAACACTCGTTATTTTGATTGTCGAAAGTGAAACTTATCTTTTCCCTGTCGGAAGACATTTTCGTAAATGGACTGTGATTTTGAACATTGCATTTTAAGGTTCCTGCAGTCATAAAATCAGTGGAGACAGAGCGACAGCCCCGCGGACATTTTCAAAAACGGCTCCAATTATTTCTTTAAATATCTTGTTACAAGAGAGTAAAATACACTTATAAAGGTGGCTTGGCCCGATTTTCACCGTTAACTCTAGATTTACGAAAATTGCAAAAGTCTGAATTTTTTAGGCGTGTTTCTACAACTACAAAATGGGAAATAGAGATTTTCTCTCCAAATAAAATTTGTTCTCCAAAGTGAGTTCTTTCATTAACGTCATATACATTTTTACTATCCCGTACACGGAGTGATATACGTAGTATAGGGAAAGTTATGTAATGCTGCGCGAAAAAATGGCCAATTTTCGGCGGACCGTGATAACGAAAAAGTGGATAAAACCAGTTGCTAAATTAAGAAAAAATCCCCTAACACGTGGTGTAGCCAAAAACCCTGTTTTGTGGGTCCTTGATACCGAAAAACCAATTGAAAGGAAAACGTCCGTCCGTGAACACTGCTAGCGCCTAAACCATACGTACGATTTCTTCCAAAATGGATATTCCCCGGTCGATCTGATTCTAGTCGAAGCTTTGAGATTTTGAAAAAGATTCTTAAAATTTGGGGGTACTTTACATGAAGCCCCCGGACATTTTCAAAATTTTCTCAAAAACGGCTCCAAATTTTTTCTTTAAATTTCTTGTAAGAATAGAATAAAATTAACATGGCATAGGTCCGATTTTCACGGTTAACTCTGAATTTTCGAAAATTGTGAAAGTTAAAAATTTTTTCGGCGTCTTTCTCCAACTACAAAATTGAAGATAGAGATTTTTCTTTCAAATAAAATTTGTTCTCCAAAGTGAGTTCTTTCATTAAGGTCATGTACATTTTTTCAAAATTTTAGTAGTTTTCGCTCAATATTGCGTGCAATATGTGCAATTTTAAAAAATTACAAAAACAAGATTTTCTCAAAAACGGCTCCAAATTTTTTCTTTAACTTTTGGTAGGTATAGTGTCTAATGTATTTAATGAGATGACAAAAGCGCAATATTGCTCTATTCTTTTGTTTTTTCAAAAATTGGAACAATGTAATTTTTTTACTTTCGCACCAAATGCTGTTCTATTTGTTGTGAGTAGATTATTTGTTGCATGATTTTAGAATACTCTTCTCTAATCACGGCCCTACGAAATCCATTTTTATATTCTCCAGGATATCAGACTTCTTTTTCCAATACAGGTTTACAAAACTTTGGTATTTTATTTTTACGCAGTTGTGGAATTCACATAGCTTTGACAACACTGCGATAGAAACAGTGAGTTGTTCGCTTCTTGGTGGAATTGGACGCTTTTAAATGATAGCCAAGATGTTAGTAGCGTAGAAAGTGCAATATTTCAATATTACGTTGCTGTTTCCGAAAACGCGGGTAAGTATGTATTGTCGTTGTCGGAAACATCTATCAATGAATCAAACGACCTTCTCAGAAGGCAGTGAATTGAGATAACTGAAGCGGACTACCAAAGAAAGGGTATCCACGGAGTTTGGCATACAATGCATTCCACATTACACCTTGTGGGACTCATTGCGTTGCTATGATTTGCACACAACATTTTATATCAATGGCGGAGGTCAGATTAGCCGAACGTAGCAAAGCGTAGCGTAGCCGAGTCGAACGTAGCAAAGTGCTAACTACTCGTAAACGTATTATCTTCAATGTGGCGGCTTTGTTTTCTCCGCATTTGATTCTTCTACGTTAGAGAAAATGGTCGAGTCGATTATTACCTCATACCACCTTTCTTAATATATTTATTCCATGTATTTAAGCATTATTGATATCAATAATGCTTCTTTGGTTCCAAACAAATCACTTCGGACCATTTAACTTCACTTGAGAGAGTTTCATCCTTTAAAAGCAGAGGCTTCCATGGAGATCCTCTAACATCGGAAAGGAGCTGTAGAGCGCAGCAAAGGGCAAACTATGCGCAAGCCCGCCGAATTACAGATGGCGCGTGGAACGTGACGTTTCGTGGCAACGGACTACGAAACTTCGCCAGAGGGCGCCGCTGGAGGTCGGAGCCTCTCTCCCCCAAAGTATCTCGGCTCCCTGCGAGCGAAAGCGACAGCAGGAGGACACAAGGGGCGGAGGTGGAGTAGAAAAGGAGACAGATCAACAACGGGAAAGACGATGAGGGTAGTGTTGTTGGGGGTTGTGTCTTTGCAGGCAGACACAGTAGCGCGAAAATATTGGCGCTCATAGGTCATGGGGCGGAGGGTGGAGGTGATTCATTTGAAAAGTATCGCGGGATGTTTTATTCGTGTTTGGGGTACGACACTGAGGGTGAGGTTGAGGCTATAAGTTATGGAGGAGAGTCGCTGGGGCAGAGCAGAGATAGACGAAATAGTACGAACTGACAAGAACGGAACGGAGGCGGTGGAACATCAGTTGTGTTGGTGACGTGCCGTAGGCGTGACAGGTACACGACTGATTTTGCAGGTCCGGTATATTTCGGGGCGTAGAAGTACCAATGGCGTCAAGAGGAAGAAAGTATTGAGGGTATTGTGAGGGAAGAAGGTGTCAGGACGGTGGCTGGGGAGATGATGTGAGGGGTTTAGTAGGCCGTGCAGGGAGGGGAGGTGTGAGGGCGGGGAATGGCCGAGTAGACAGTGCGTGAAGGGGAGGGGAAGGCGACGGAGTCACGAGGGCGCAGCCGCCGAGACGAGTGGCGCGCGTTATTAACAGCGTTGCCATGGCGACCGCGCCGCGCCTTCCCTAGCGGCGGCGCTTCGAAGGCCGCGACCACCACATCCACCCTCCGGAACGAACGACTCAGACTCCCTCGACACGTCCGACTGATTATTGATTGTTAGTGAATCCGGGAGCGTCAACGACTGAGGTCATTAGTCCAGTTAGTGCAGGGCATGATCTTCATAGGGGAGGTAGCAGTGATCATCACCCGTTGGTTGGCGAGATCCGGCGTTGACCTACCGTCGACTAGCGGGGTTTTCCTCAACCACGTATCTCCAGGAGCGGGTCACCGCCCACTCTCTATGCTCCCGAACGGACCCCAGGCATGGGTAGAAGTGTAGTGCATGTTCGTGTAGGTGTGTGTGTAAGGGTGAGTATAGGACAAGGAAGAGGAAGGATAGATCGCGCGCGGTCCGGGGCCCGTGTTAGGGTACTGCTCCGGCATTCGCCTGGTGTTGATCGGAGAAATCTCGGAAAACGACTGATCAGAGCAGCCGACCGCCAGGATTCTCCCTCAGGCAGCGAGTGAATTCGACCTTGCTATTTGATAGTGTCGAAAATCCTGCCGCCGTCGGAACTCGAACCTAGGACCTCCCGTCAGAGGGACTTCAGTGATATCTGTTGATGCACTGAGCCACCTCCTCCACTACGTCTTACTGAGTCCTTATGGGATCTGTGCATGGGAACACTGCAGTTTCAGTATAATCTGAAAATTACTAATAGAAAACTTCTTAGACATAAATTTTATGACTAATTAGTAAAACCTATATTAATATGAAGGTGCTTGCCTGTGAAACATGTTATTCTTTTATTGTTATTCTTTTAATGAAAAAACTGCCGTGCTACTGAAGAACAAAAATTAAGGTATAAAATATTGAACAGGCAAATCCAAGGTCAAGAATAGCGTTTGCGCGAAACCATCAGTAATTAACTAGTGTTGCTACAACAGCACATACTTTCCCGAATTATGGAAACAGCTACATAGGATTGAAATATTGCACTTTCTGCGCTACAAACATCTTAGCTATTATTTGAAAACGTCCAATCAACCAAGAAGCGAACAACTCACTGTTTCCGACGCAGTGTTGTTATAACTATGTGAATTCTACCATTACATAAAAATATGATACAAAATGTTTGTAAACTTGTATTGGTAAAAGAAGCCTGATATACAACAATTCACAGTCACATCAAGTCAGAAAAGACCCTAAAAATTCAACATGCGGAGTTTCGCACTGCCAACCTTATCGAAATGAAACGCGAAAGTGCATGAAGGATACCGACGCGGCGTATTTAAATGAACGTAGTGTCCATCAGAAATGCAGATTTGCTGAAATTATAATTATTGTTGTTTTGACCTATAAATAGCAATAGGCGAATAGTAAAATAATTTAATTCACAATTCACTCATAAAATCGTAATTATTATTATTTTAAAATTAAATATAATACATTCCATTAAATAAATTACATATAATTTTAAAATTATTTTAATTTCCAGAATTAATAAAATATTTTTGAAACTGAAGAATAAATGAAATACTAGATTGTTATTTTATTACAAAACTAGCAAAAATGAAACTATGCAAAAATCAGGGGATATATAGAATAAAGATGAAATGAAATGCAATACACATAAATAACTTTAATTTTCAAACAATACACAAAGTAGTGAAATAAAACTATTATTCACTGAACTTAGATATTTCCGAATCCTCATGGTTTTTTTTATATAACATCAAGATATGACCACAATCAAAGCATATCAAAGGAATGAAGAAATCCATTGTACAGAAATGACAAATGTTTGAAATTTTGTGAAAATATAAGAAATCAGATATATGATTTGATATAATCTGAAGGTTCAGTAAAGAATAAACTTATGCACCATGGGTGATCAGATTTGATGACAAATTCCAAGGAGCAGTCATTAAAATTTCTTGAACACCAATGGTCCACAGCAAATTATATTCACATCAATTATTGAATTTTTACAACAATTTTAGAGCCTAATGCCCCTGGGCTTACAAACATTACAAAACATCCCGGCATTTACCTTAAGCGATCGGGGAAAACCAGGGAAAACAAAGGAATAAGTATGCTACCATATATATAAAAAATTGAATAAAAATATAGTTAATCCTCAATTGAATTTAAAAAAATTAACATTAAAAATCAGCATTAAGAAATTTGGCTAACCGTAAAAACTAATAAACTACTTGAAAATTTTATATATATTGATAGCATACCCATCCTCCCGATCAGGATGACGACTGAAGGTCGATTTCTAGCATGCATATAGGAACATTAGTCAAAATAATAGAGATTTACAATTTAACAAAAATACATAAAATAAATCAATGAAATATAAATAATATACATAAAATTGTAATTGAATCCTATTTAGAAAACGAAATATCTTTTGTGAAACACAGCAACCCTGCAACATAGAAAAATTAATGCAGTATCTAATGTCCAATCCGGATAAATTCAATAAATAGGCATGTTATTGTTATAAAAACAAATATTTATTTTAATAAATTCCTTGAGCAAATAGTAAGGAGCAAATAATGTTCTTGAATAGAATTTTTAAAGAAAATTAAAAAGAACATTACCACAAGTAATAGGAAAAACCTTATACTTAACTTTTATATTACTTGAAACTCCTGACACAAACGGAAAACCAAATTGTCCAGAATGAAGAACATTTGCTTCACATGAAAGTATTCAAAATATTACATGACAATAATATGTACCTAAAAACCAATAAAATTTACAAAAATTAGTAGAAACCCATTGAACATTCACTTAAAATGAAATATTAATAGCCAAAACGGAATAGTGCATCAATCGTAAACATTAAGCAATACTCTCTATCAAGCTTAATAATATAACGAAATATGTACTCACTAATACCACATAACTGATTTCCATTTCAACAAACCATCAAATAAAATTATGCATCTTCAGAACTCCATTATTGTATATCTGAAACATTTAGTAAAGTAATGTATGCTTCTTTCACATTTCAAAACTTTAAAGTTTATTCATTTAAATCACTTATCATCTGTACTTCAAATAAACAAAAATCATTTAAATCACTTATCTGTACTTCAACTAAATAAAAAAATCTTAAGTCTGAACAGTAATGATTATCTGTATTATGAAAATGATGTAAAAGAAAATGACTAACAGTTAAACAATAGTGTTGAACTAATGATATATTAAATGGTACACTTAAATAGTTTCTTTGGTTTACTTCAGAAGGTAAAAGTTCTTTCAGGATATGACACTCATAATCAATCTATTAATTCTTACTCACTTGATTTACTTTGCAACCAGGCTCGATCCAAACAGAGAGACTTAAACACTGGCCGGAACACTTGACTGTAAAGAAATAGTAGTAATATAATAACCTGCAATTACCACCAACTTACAATCGTGTTAATTCAAGCATACCTTTTCCATAGCACAGTGAGACCAAACTTGAACACAAACTATACTTTGTGGTTGCTGTGAGGAGGCAGGAGTTTCTTCATTCAAGGCACAACTGTAACATTGAGCACATTACTAACAAGATTAACACATTCATTCCATTCTCATTCTTTCATACTCACTTGATTCACTTGGCAACCAGGCTCAATCCAAACAGAGTGACTGAAACACTGGCCAGAACAATTGACTGTAATGAAAATAGTAGTAATATAATAACCTGCAATCACCACAAACTTACAATCATATAAATTCAAGCATACCTTTTCCGCAGGACAGTGTGGCCCAGTTTCTCACATTAACTTATCTGTGGTGGTTGCTTTAAGGGGGCATAAGTTTTAATTCGTGGGCACATCTGTAATATGTAACATGTAATATGTAAATATGTAACACAATTATCACTTCTATTCCAAACTCATTAATGTGTACTAACTTGTTTCACTTTGCAACCAGGCTCGAACCAAACACACTAACTGAAACACTGGCTGGAACACTTGACTGTAATGTAATAATATTAATTTAATTGCCTACAATTACCAGAAACTAACCATCAAGTAAATTCAAGCAATACCTTTTCCATAGCACAGTGGGGCCCTATATGTACTTCAATGATAATGGATGGTTGCTTAAAATGTAAGGTGTTTCTGTGAGGTAAATCTCTGAAAACCCTTTCAGGACTGTCACATTGCAGATATTCCTGGGATTGGCTCTAATGGAATTGGATCTTGTTCTTCTCCTGTGCCTTCTTCTACTGTGTCAGTTCCACTCGCACTACTTAGATTTATTACAAGTTCTTCATAATCTTCTTCCACTGCCTCTTTTTCATAGTAGTCTTCAATAATTTTCTCTGCATGTGCCACTGAATTTTTCCACATTTCTGGGGTGACCTATGAAAGGCATTACATAATTTTTTAGATTCTTGTTGTAACTATTTTTAAAAAATTACAATTATGTTACAATATATTTACTGTTTTCCTTATAGTGGTTTATTGAAAACATTACCTGATTTATTGCCTCATTCCACACAGCTTTTGTTCTCTCCATTCCTTGCCCTGGCCTTCCACATACAGTTTTGTTGTAGTATGCTTTTGAAATGCCCCACACATGTTCAATAAGATTGAATTTGCAATGGTATGGTGGTAGTCTCAAAACTGTGTGCCCTTCTGCAGCCAACATGTCATCAACTACATACCTTTATCAACATATTGATGGTCAGTTATATATTTATCACAAGTGTTAATGTATATATTTGAACATATTTAAGGTGGATACTTTAAAATTTTATTACAATGATGTAACAGAAAGGTAATTCAAAATAATAATGAAATGTAATATTTAATGCACATATTTGTAACTCGTACCTTTTCTTCGTTCCACAATGTTGGCTTGCCAGGGCAGCAAGTGAGATTTTATTCGCAGCATCTGGCACTCGCACTCCTCGCTGGCTCAGCCATTCCTTAAAAATAATTTTCTTTGCTTACACTTACTTATTCATTAATTAAAAAATAGTTCCATCTCATTTCTGAAGCTTACAATCAATTGATCCTTTCTCCACTTTGTTGTTGGATTCCTCTCTCCCTGTCTTGAATGGTATCAAGCATTGTCCATGATAATGATGCATGGTCTTAAATTGCGAATGCCAGGAATCAGTTGTTTCTTAACCCTGGATTCAAAAGTACGATCGTTCATTGCTCTGTGATAATCTTGCTCCCTTTTGAGGTCAGTAGCAAAAAGCAGACCAGCACCTACAAAGTGTCCAAACTCGTATACATGCCTTAGTTTGTACAAAATGTCATAAAAACTCAAAACACATGTACCTGGTACAAAAGCTTCTCTTGTTCCTGCATGAACCACAACTAGCCTCCTTCCTTCTGCTGGTCTCTTAATTATTCCTTTACTGGTGCCTGGTTGAAGCCATGAATATGTAGTTGAACCTATTGGAAAATATAGTTTTTTCTCATAATTTTACACACTAAGTAATATAACCATTTTGAAAGGTCTCTTTTACCATTCATATAGATCCATGTCTCGTCTAGGTACACTACAGTCTTTGGGTTTTCACTTCTCTTATTTTTCATGTAGTCTGCCACAAAATACAACTTCTATAATAATTTCATTTGTCTCACAAAGACGAATATGTGGGTCTCCTTCCTCCATGCTAAACCAATTCTTTAATAATTCTGTACAACGTTGTGCACGACCCTTTGAATAAGAAAGTATCATGATTTTCTTTTACATACTGCCATACCTCTTGAAGTGAGAGTCTCCTGCCTGTTGCAAAATGAATTGGTCTTGGAAAGTCTTTCAAAAGTGAGTCACATGCTTCATCATTCCTCTAAATACAAATTCTCTTACCATTATCAGCTTCTTGATAAATCTACCAGGCAATAGCTTCTCTAGAAAAGCCATCAACTGAATCTCTCACAGGTCGTGACCGCTTCCTCTTCTTGTTCGGAGTTCTAATAGGTTTTCCAGCCTTATAATCCTTAATAATAGTTGCCAAAGTTGTATAAGATCTCTGTAATATAGTAATATATTTCAATAAAATAATTATGATTCAATCTTTTATGTATAAACAACACAATAATGATCCTTTATAACTCTTGTTATTGTACATTAGCATAAAAACATAAGAACTTTAAATAAGTTTTTATGTTTTTATGGAAATGTACAATAACAACAGTAATAAAGGATAATAATTATGTTGTCTATATAAAAAAGAGTGAAGCTTTATGTAATAAAAAACTGTATAAGAAGACAACAGTACAAATCAAATTTTAATAAATTATGATTCACATACACATGTTCATCATGAAAACATTCTGGCATGCAATAAAATGTAAATAATTATTGTGAAATTAATAGCTTACCCCCACAATTAAAGCCACTTTGGCAATGACACCTGCTCTCAGGAAGTTGCATTTCTTTACGAGAATTTTTCTCGCTCTTATATTCATAAACGTTGAGAAGGACCTGTCTTTCACCACTTGATAATATCCACCTCCTTTTCTGCTTAATTGGAGAATTGCTTCTCAAATTTGAAGACATATTGTACAAATGTCAATAGAAAACACAATTCAAGTTCCCTTCCAAAACCAATCACGCACTGGAAACGCAAGGAAAATGATTTTGAAATGAGCAAGTGCGGGATGCTGCTCACTTGCTTAAGCTCAGTATCTCCACACAACGTGTTGCGAGGTTCAAACGGTTTGAAGTTGGCAGAAAGTTAATTTATACGCATGTGTGCCAGTCGCCAGCCAAGGAAAAGTCCCCAACTACAATTCTTCCATTACGTTGGGTATTTCAGTTGGGGTTGGCACCTACTTTCTCCAACTTAAATTGTAATCAATAGTCCCTAAGCCAATGCAGTAAGTATGGCGGGTGATTTCCGGGAGGTTGGTATTTTTTGCGTTTTGGGTCATACTTACGTGAAATAACCCATACTCAGTGGGTCACATGGGGCAAGTAATGGTGTACCCCCCATAAATTAAGTAATAAAAATATATTGCTGCATAGATTGACATTATTTATCTAAATTTTATATATATTAAAAATGGACATCTTTGTAAGTTTGTACAAATTAAGTACAAATAATGTACAATGTATTATAAAATTTATTGCGTTTTAGTTTTATTATTCTTTGGTTTGCTTTCTTAGAATTTATGATTTAAATGATACTTATAATAAAATACAAGAATTTTTTAAATAAGCCATAAAAATATTATAATTCCAACAATAAAATTTTC
>JAHLJT010003357.1:0-46874 GCA_031308135.1 Acheta domesticus | reverse complement strand
TATAAATAGATTTAATTTGTCTAATGTGAGATAATTATTAATGCAAATTTCAATCCTCTAGATGTATAGAAGTGCGTCAACTACCATTGGTGTGACACGTCGTACGCGTAAAACCACTGTATAATAGCGAGAATGCGCTTGGCAGTGAACGTTTTAAATCAATGTCCTGAGTTATTCTTACAAAAGGAAAATTCAATCCACATATGAATGCTAGTCCGACCAGAGAATCCCCACCCTTAATAATCTTTGAGTCTGCCACTGTGCGAGATCATTCAAATCTCTTTAACCGGACAAGGACAATCAGTTTGCAAGGTGAATATTATACATTGTACTAGGCCGCTCAACTTCGATCAGTCTGCCGGGCGCCCCTACCCATTTTACGGACTGATCTTCACAGTATTTAATGCTAAATGCGTTCATCAGAGAAGATGGAAGAAATAAAATAACACTCAATGATTGATTGTTAGTGATTCCGGACGCGTCAACTACTGAGGTCATTAGTTCCGTCAGTGCACGCTATTTCATCTGGAGTTGGTGGTAATCTTACCCCACAGGATAAAGAGATCTGGCGTCGACTACCATCGACTAGCGGATTTTCCCGAACCAGGTATCTCCCACCAGCGGGCACCGACCTACCCGGGACAAGTTCTAAGCTCCCGACCGGTCTCCCGACATGTGCGGTAGTGTAGTGCCTGTTTGTTTGTGTGTGTGTGTGAGGTGTGTGTATGTGTGTGTAAGAGGAGAGGATAGGACAAGAAAGAGGAAGGAAAGATCGCGCGCGGTCCGTGGTCCGTTGTTAGGGCACTGCTCCGGCATTTGCCTGGTATTGATCTGACAAACCACGAAAAACTACCGATCAGATGGCCGCTATAATTCTCCTCCAGACAGCGACTGAATTCGACCTAGCTGACAAGCTAGTGTCGAAAATTCTGCCGCTGTTAGGACTCGAAGCTAAGACCTCCCGGTCAGAGGCACAACAGAAGTATTAGTTGATGCACTGAGCCACCTCTCCTGGTAAAATAACAGTGAACATAATTGATATTTCTGGAAAGAAAAAATCAGCAACCTAGATCAGTTTAATGATTAGATGGTGCCACCTACCAAAACTCAGACAAAACACACCAAGACGCAGACGCAAAATTAGAATATTTAAAAAAAATGTTAAGGTGGATCAAAACCTATGACCGTGACAGTCGCACTATTATCCGTAGTGAGTGTACAAAGTACGCAATGTATGAAACGGAAAACAATGCAATTTGAAGCAATTTTAATAATGATTACTTGGGCAATTTGATAGGAAGTAAAGGAGGAAAAATTATACAATTTTCTTCATTACTTGTAATTGACATTGTATTGAAAGGAAGAAAATAAATATTATGGTTTAATTTTTTATTTTTGTAACGAAGTTTAACATCAATCATTACGGTATACCTACATTTCATTAATTACATTTATAAGAACAAAATCATATAACTGTGCTACCTCTGATTAGGGAATCTCTATCTTGTCTTGCATCGAACACATATAAGGCCAAAAAATAATATTTCATGGCTTATGATTTAGAGGAAAATAACCGCTCTTGCAATCTATTGTTTACGCTGCAATGCACGTTACTATAGTGCATAACTCAATCTATTGTTCTAATCTCATAAAAACAGGGTTTTCGTTTTCCCGAAATATCCTTTTGGACGTTCTATTTTATATTTGAAGTATACACCCACTTCCTAGCACGGATTAACTAAAACATTTATTTATTTTCAACACGAAGCTATTTACTTTCTCGTATACGTACGTATATATGAAGTATTGTACTGTGACCGCCCAGCCTGGGTAGGCTGGAACGATCCACACCAAGGAGATTTGGAAGTAATTTGAACGCACACTTCTGTAAGCAAAAGCGGCCACAGAACTTGCAAGGTTCAACGCTCGAAGGGGAGTCGCGGTGGCCTTGACGCGAGCAGGGTGGCGGAGGCGAAATTGGAGTTTGGAGGGGCGGCAGAGGCAAGCTTAGCGCGCTCATCCGGTCTCACTTGCGTCTCGTCAGCTGCATGATACACATTCCTGAATTAGTACGAGGAATGGTAATACGTTACGGAAACGTTAGATTTGGAAGGAACTCCAGTACGCAGAGGCACAGAGAGGCTCTATGAAGAGGTAAACGATTTTAGATTTACTATAAAATGACTGTGTAAACAAGCTGATGCAATTTAAGAGAATAAAACGTTTGTGATTGTAATTAGATGACCGTACTAAGAGGGGGCTAATTATTTTCAGCTTTATTTCTTTCTTGGTTTGAATTTTCGAATTTAGTCAACGGTATTCTGGATTCCAATTTCTGGTATTTTGTACGCTAAATTCGACAGTCGGAAGGCACCGGATTACTTTGCACACGGTGGGTAATTACGTCTACTAGACCCTGAAGCGTTGTACTTCGCAGTAGGATTCCCGTTGCTGAGTAACCTCCGAGAGGCGATTCGAAAATTGAATGTAACCTGTCTAACCTAATAAGGTTAACAATTTTGTATGAATTTTGAGAAATGAGATCATTACACACTGTTAGATTGCGCTTTTTTATGAGATGAACAAATTGTAGAGAATTTTTCTTGAGTAAACTGAAGTTTGAACAAACAATAAATTTGAAGTAAGTTGTTATGCCACACGCTATCCGTTACCTTTCATACCTAAATTATTACAAGTTTAGTAAAAAGTAAATTGTGTTTAAAACAAAGCTTGTTAATAAAATGGGTTTGTAGTGTGAACGAAAACAATTATGAAGGAAGTTCTAATTGACGAGAGAGGTTCAGATTAAACAACTTGCTCCCTGAAAAAAGGAAAGGTAATTCAATAATTAAATTCTTTGATTTTAACTGAAAGTTGTCTAATGATTTTATTACAGCATGTAGACTGTGTTTATTTTTGTTACAAAAATTGTATTTGTTTCATGAACTGTTCAGGTAAATTTGTCTGTGATTTGCTTTCTTTCTTTCTTTGAGTGTGTTTCATTTTATGTGCTTGTATGAATTACTGAATACAAGAATTTGTTCAGGAATTTCTTGTGTTCAATTTCAAAGAGCAAAGTTCTCACCAACTCTGAGTTCCAAAACAAAAGGAATCCTATAAGTTCCTTTCCGCCCATAAGAGTGAACTGTTTGCAAGGGTCCATTTGCTTAATTAAGCCACAAAAATATGAGTATATTTTGTCGCGGAAAACCAAGGGACGTTCGTAGCTGGTATCTGAAAAGGAGCGCGTTAAAAACGATGGGTATTGATGTTGAATATAATTTTAAACACAATTCACACAAACAAGCCCAAAACGTAAATTATTGAAGCTTTGAATGATTAATGCGAGTATTACATGCCAACGACAAAGAACCTTACGCAGATGCTGACGGACAACCTTGTAGACTGCGACACATTCTAATAGGCATGTCACTCGCAGAACTTCATCTAATTATTATTGGACACGTTATAGTGTATCTGATCGTTAGTTTAACTTTGTATTGTAGTTTTAATTACTAATAGTAAAAGCCATTGGCCGCACGAGCAACATGACAGCAATAACTGTCAATTTTGTTCATGAGTGCATATCAAATGGAATCAAACTGCTCGACTTTCGTAGCTCATTCTGTGAGGTCACCACGAGATCTCTAGCTCTCTTATTAATCGTAATGTCGCATTCAGTGTCGGCAATTTCATCTTCACTAGAATCTTTAATACTCATAGTAGCATTCAAGTGGTCGATATGAAACGCTTAAATATGTACTTGAACAGTCCTTACCTTTACTAAACTTGTGTAAGATCTAATGCTACATGCAGTATAGTCTCCGCCAATGCTTTATGTTACAGTTTTAAATGATATTCAGTTTAATTTAAATCAATCAAAACACTAAAATGTGTGTATAAAAGTTGAGATGTCGTTAACAAATGTGCACAAAACGCGATTTACTTGTGTTCTTCCTTAAAGTGTGACATTTGAAGTGCTTTAAAGAATACTTAAACGTTGAAATCGGAAAGAAAAACCCATGCCTTAGAATATTTATATCATAAGAGCTAAAATGGAATGAATATGTGAGAGATTAATGCTTTGTAGTGATTGTCATAATTTTTTCATAAGCAAATATTGGCATTTTACCTCCGATTATAGAGCGGACAGCCCTTTTAACACATAAGAATATTTGTCTGTAAAAGAATATTTGTCATTCATTCGACAAAAGTCTTATCTTATATTATTGGATGTCTCAATTTTTTGATTTGAAGTTATAATGAATATCATTAGAAAGCAAATTGAACATTGTTTTTTTTTTATTTTCTGTAAAAGAACTACTTAGTATATAGAAAGTCATGTGAAGTTGTAGGAAAATGTGATCATTATTCAACAGACAAACAACATTTTGGTGGGTCCCTGATATCGGTAAAACTGATTTTTTTCCTCCTGTACGCAACATATTATTCTCTTGAATATAATATATTTACATTAATACAGTTAAAACCACCTTTTTGTGGTACTTTATACCAAAAATAAGATTTTCAGCTGCAGGTCCAATTCGCTCGTCCGTTTGCAAATGCTCCTGGCTGTCCGGGTGCCTCCACGACGAAGACTGAAATGCCGACGTTTAGATTATCTTGTCGTCTGGCTCAGGTCTGGCCTGCGGCAGAGTCTCGGCTCCCACCCTCATATAAGCCTGAGCGCTGACTACTTTAGTATAAAACTGAATTTGATATTAGCCGTTGCACAGAGTCAAGGATGATTTTTTAAGTCCGGAGCTACGGCGGTGCCCCAACTCGATAATACGCCAGCGGTGTCAACCGAGGTATGAAGAGAGGTTAGGTTAGGTGGCACGTGTACATCAGGCCCGTGAAACCGCGTCCGCACGAGCTACTTGCCCGCCTGGGGAGATCGGAGCTCCTGCTGGCTCAGGCAACTTCCCCTGACTCCCAATTCATTTCCCCTTAAAATCCAGAAAGGGGTGTACATGCACAAAATAAACCAGCGTGAGGGGGTGAATACTGGCTTCACTTGTATGTTTGCCAGATTTTTTCTATCAAATAACAGAGAATTGTATTATGTTTACAGTCTTCATACTTATTACTATTTGATGTTTATTATTTTACTAAATTCTCCCTTGTATAAATGTATTTGCTAAATGACAGAAATATGTTTGAATGGCGAATTCTTTCGTTATTCTCGTTTTGTGTTGTGTTATTAAATAACTCAGTTATTTGTTGCATTTAGCAATAATGTGAAAAAAATAATAAGTCTCTATACGTTGAAAATTTTCGCTTACGCGCGGACAGCCCTTTTAACACATAAGAATATTTGTCTGTAAAATCTTCTAACCTTAACGTAGAAAGTTCATGCTTTTATATCACTCTGAAGTAAAAAGCATTACAAAATCAAAATTATTTTGATTTTACTCTCAATTGAGATTTTGAAATCGGAATGAAGTATTGTTTAATTTTAATGGATAATTTATTTGCCTTAAAGAGAAAATTGTAAATAATTTAGCTAAATTTGCGACAATAACTGTCAAGTAACATCTCCCTAAGACTGTCATGGTTCAGGTATCCAATGACGTACCGCCACTTCGGAGGTTTGTACAACCATTTCTTTTAAATCACGCGCCAATTTCTCTGGACGCAGTGCCCGCGAGCTCTAGTATGTTCGTTACTTTGCTGGCGACCTTGACATGCCTGATGTACATAGAAATTTACGACTGACAGAACGGAATTCTGAACTACAAATCTTGTCTCTCACCAGCCTTAGAAACATTCGACCATCAATGTTTGATTCCTATAATCACATAAAATCTACTCTACTTTGTCACCAGACATCCTTCACTCGATGTATCTTGAGATTGGCTAATGTATATTTCATTCGACAAAAGTCTGATGTATTCTTGAGAGTTGTGCCTTCTCCTGACTTAATGTATCCATTTTGATAATGTGAATATTAACCGGTCAGTTCGGGAATTAGCCAGATTTGGATATAGCTGAAATATATATATATATATATATATATATATATATATATATATACATATAGAATACTCTGTAGACAATTTGAATAACCTTATTGCAAACTTCTGTAATTGAAGAGTTTCTTTTCTTTCCTAGAACGACAGGCACTGAATGGGCTCGTTTTGGGACACCGTATATTTCGTTTTTAGTACAAAAATATTTCTGAAGCAACCACAAATCATCGAGACCGGTGCCGCACCTTGGATTATATTTGGAAGCGTTTTAGTGGACCCTACACCTTTATAATTACTTGTCGAATATCGCCTGACATCTACATTATTATACCTGCTTTCCTCCTTACTGCTTTTTTTATTTTACATTTAAAGATAGTACAACGTTCAGCCGTGAGGCTCTTCAGTTGATTGGCCGAGCAACTTTGCATCAGAAAATTGTGAAGGGGGTAACTGTTTGTTACCTCCCTGATAGTGATTTCATTTGTTGTACCTTCAACCAAGGTTATTGCGAGGGAATATGTTAGAGCAATGACAGGATTAAAAAGAAAATACGATGGGAGGGACAGGTAATTGCTAGAAATGTTCCTACCTTATCTAATATCAGAGAGGTATTGAAGGAAAATATGGAATGGGAGTCTGTTTCTTAGGCGGGAAAGTGGGGGCTGATCGGTTCCTATTTCGTACGTGACTGCTCCTTGTACATGATTTAAATTATTGAAAAAATTATGTGCCAGCTTCGTAATAAATGAAGTAATTGGTTCTATTGCAAGATCGTTGTGGAGGGTCTTATTGCTGACAAACCAGGGGCATTTACTGTAATTCTTAAAATTTTGTTTTGGAAGATTTGTAACTTGTTTAATGTGGTTGGGGCAGCTGAAATCCAAACAGGACATGCGTAGGTTAATATTGGCCGAAGAATAGATTTGTAAATGGTTAAAGTGGAATGAATTTTTAGAGAAGAGTTACGGTTAAGAATTGGACGTAAAATAGCTAACCTTCTATTGGCTTCAATTACTTTGGACGAGATGTGACTGTGCCAATTTAGTCTTGTGTCCATCAGAACGCCGAGATAACGAATAGATGAGTTCAGAGGAGACCAAGGAATGATAGAAGAATCCAAAGTCAAAGGGCGAGGAAAGACAGGATACCTTAGAGTAATACTTTGGCAATTGATTTGTTTGGGTTGATTTTAATTTTCCACAGTTTAGACCAATTTTCTATGTTTTTTAGGTGACATTGAATTATACGACATGCTGTGTTTAGATTTCGGTTTGCATAAAAGAGCAAAGTATCATCTGCAAAAAGAGCTATATTAACTGTATTACTAGTAGGAATATCTGCGACGTACAAGTTAAATAAGAAAGGAGATAACGGGGATCCTTGTGGAAGACCAGCAAGAACAGCCCGAGGTGAAGAAATGAAAGAGTTAAGACGTACAGAGAAAGTGCGATTCAGTAGGAAACTTGATAAGATGTTGTAAAGATATAATGGTATTCCAATTTTCCTTAATTTGAATTTTAATCCATCATGCCACACTCGATCAAACGCCTGGGCAACGTCTAAGAAAACTGCAAGTAAGTGAAAACCCGATTGAAATGAAAAATGAATTTGTTCTGTTAATCTTAATAACTGATGAGTTGTTGAGTGGCTTTCTCTGAAGCCAAATTGGAAAGAAGGAAGCACGTTAGTATCAAGAATGAATTTTTTAAATCTTTTTAATACAAGTTTTTCAAATATTTTTGACAAAATTGGAATTAAACTAATTGGTCGATAACTTGAAGGAAGATTTAAGTTTTTTTGAGGCTTTGGAATAGGAATTATTAGAGAGTGTTTCCAAGAATTAGGATAATATCCTAGTCGCAATGCCGAGTTAAATATATTGTTTAGATACGCAAGACCATGTCTGGGCAGATTCTTTAAGATATTTGCAGTGATTCTGTCATGGCCTGGTGACTTTTTATTTGGTAGCTTTTTTATTAGTTCAAATATTTCGTTAGGTGATATAAAAGAAATTCGATTTGGTACATCTAAATTTGGTGACTGCACAAAATGTGTTATTGTGCAGTGTCCTCTATCGTTTACAGCATGCTGGGTGAAAGTAGTTGCGAAATAATCTGCTAATAGCTCAGCTTTTTCAGAAATCGTCTGTGCAATTTTGTTGTTACCTTTTAATGGCGGAATATTGGTTGACTGACCTAGCAATCGACGTGTTGCTTTCCAAAGAGATGAATCTTGCGGATTAAGATTTGAAACATATTTTTTGTAGCTTTCCATTTGGTACATCGTAAGAGCGTTTCGAACCAATTTCGTTAGATGGTTTAATGCAGATTTCAAATGAGGTAGGCGATGTTTTGCCCATAAACGTCTGATTTTGTTCTTTTGTGATATTAAATTACGTAATTGCTCAGGTAGCGGATATTTGGTGAGCCCTCTGCGAGTAGCAGTTAGTGAATGAGATGAAAAGTCAATTGAATTTGTGATGGCATTAGTAAACAAAAGTGTGCCTTGGTCAATTTCTGCAGGGGTTTTCAGATTCGAGAACGGAGGAAGGAGCGATGATAACCGATTTTGAAATGTGTGCCAATTTATTTTGTGAGTATTTAAATGCGGTGGAGAATTAGGCAAAGAAGTGATTAATTTGGAAGTTGTAATCACTGGGTTATGATCTGAATCTAGTTCGCAGATAGAATATGAATGGAGAGCAAAGTTTAAATTTGTTAATACAATATCTAGAATATCTGGAAGGTAATTCGCATTAAAAGGAAAGTATGTCGGATCAACGGGCGCAATAATTTTGAAATTTGAGTGCTTTGCGAGATTTAAAAGAAAAGTTCCGGCTGGTTGATTTATTCTACATCCCCAAGAAGTGTGTTTTGTGTTTAAATCACCAAATAAGATAATGGGAGCCTTTAGTTTGAAAATGTCTTGAAGACGTGTTGCAGTCAATTGTTTATTAGGCGGCTTATAAGCTGAAATTATCATTACATTATTACCGTTCTGAAGGTTGATAGTTACTGCTATTGTTTCTAACCCTGGTGTTATTGGGAGAGATGATGTCCAGTGCGGAATGCCGGATTTCACTAAAATTAATACTCCACCTGCTGGTACGTCCCCTGGTCTATCACGTCTGTAACATTTGTATCCTTGAACTGTGAAAGATTTGGAAGAAATAAGGTGAGTTTCGGTTAAACATGCTATGTCAATATCATGTGAAACCAGAAAATGTTTCAATTCAGATCGTTTATTTAGAACACCTCGACAGTTCCAGTTTAAAAATGTTAGATTGTTGAAGCATGGTGTTTTAAACGTGATTTTGGAAAATTGAGCTAAGAATTGAGGTTTTTATATTATCAATTAAAGTAGGGAGGAACGATTGAATTAAACGACCAAAGAAATTGACAATATGGCTAGTCAGGAACTCACTTAAGTTAAAATTTCCGTTTGCATTGTTAGTTGAACTATTTGAAGAAGCATCATTAACATTGATTGAGGCGGGAGGGGGATTTTGTGAGCGAGTTGAGAAATTAAAATTAGGAATGTTATTAGTGAAAGGCAGGCCAGGAAACTCTCTAGCTTGATAAGTAAAATTATTGTTATTATTTTTATGTTTATTGATATTATTATTGGTTGAAGGTGGATTTTTAGTTCCCTTATCATTTTTGTTTGATTTAGATTTTGCAATTTTGTCATAATATGAACAAACATTCGATCTCACATTTGCCCTGTGAACTTTCACTTTGCAATTACTACATACTGGTACAAAGTTGCTCGGTTCCTTACAATCTTTGGTGAAATGATTGCCCGTACAAATAGCACAATGAATTTTTCTATTGCAATAGTTTTTGGTATGATTATAGTCTTGGCATCTTGAGCATTGAACTGGCCCTGGCAGACGTTTTCGCTGTTCAGCACGAACAACAGCATGACACAGTCTATTTAATTTAAAAATATCTTGCCACCTATTTTCTTTCACAATTATCACTGAAACGACAGGAATTGGCTGACCTTCTTTGTTATGTAGTCTATTGACTTTCACAACTTGAAAGTTTTTCGATACAAGTTCTGCGAGAATTTGATCTTCAGTAAAGGATTGGTGAACATCTTTTATTACAATAGATAATTTTTTTGATAACGGGTCAGCGTAAGTGTGAAATGATTTGTTATTAGTATTTAGCATGTTCACTAACAGTCTGTAGTCTTCGCTGTTTTCCGTTTGAATTTTAACCTTGCCAAATTTTAACTCGGTAGAAAATTCACTTTTTAGGGTGGTTTTTAAGAGATCGTGAATTTCTGTGAGGGTATCAATGTTATACACAAACACTGGGGGGATCGGATTGATTTCCTCAGAGTCTTGGAGATTTTGTAAGACGCTGAAACTATTACTAGTGGGGATTGAATATTCTACACTTTGATCTTGACTAATTTTCTTCGACGGCTCATTTGGGTCACTGTTACTACGCGGTCTCTTGGACGACTGAACTATGGGTGAAAGAACATTCGTGAATGTACATGCCTGAGCAGTTGATGTACCGTCACTTACAGTTGGATCTGAGGGAAAATTTCCGTTGGAGGACGTTCCACTTTGTAGATAGAATTCTGCACCTGCTGAGACGTGGTGTTGGCCATTTGCATGGGGATCCATGTTTTGTGACTCCATGTTTTGCTGATATATTTGCTGATGACCAAGTGATGATTGCAGAAGGTTGGTCGACATCAACTCATTTTGTGAATCAGAATTCAATATGTTGAGAGATTCCGATATGCACCGGCCTACGCCAGCGCATGAAGTAGAGTCTGTAGTTATTTTAACTTCAATACTTATGACACTTTTCTACACATTGAAACTAGTCACAAGTAAAAAAACACAAAATAGTATGAGAATACTAGTTCACACAGTCAACACAAGACAGAACAACACTTTGCACATGAAAGACCGGGCCTAGACTGGTTCGGCCTCTCCGGTGCGAACGAAGGCGACTACTGATAACGATGTGCTCGGCTCAGTGGTCGGAACGAGAATACCTGCTTTTGAACACCTATACACACACCTTTTGAAGGCTTTTTTGACAATTACGTTTTAGCTGATTTTTGACGATTTTTTAATTCTGGATACCTACATTATTATATTTGCTTTTGAACACACCTCCTTTGGAAAAATATTATTGGATAGCAACGTTTTAACTGCTTTTTGAAGTTTTTTTTATGATAGACCCCTACATTTTTATTCTATTTGAACTCCGTCTATTCCCTTTTTTTGTAAGTTTTTATATAATTACTTGTATATTTACATCACGATTAACTCTCCTGATGGCCTTCGTAGTGTTAGTAGTATTAATGTGAGTACTTAAGATTGTGCGTATCTTATATCTGAAATGTATCTTTGCCAATTTGTAATTTTATCAAATAAAAATGTCAGTGTAATATTACAATAGCCTTTTTCATTAAATACACATTACAATTCCTTTAGCTGAATTTACTAATTATTGTTTAGATACTTTCAAATATTTTTGGTTCTTGTTATAATAAAATACAAAAAGGATTGAATGTATTTGAAATAAAATAACGTTTTCATGCTACATTGGCAACGAAATTGTAACTAGAGATTTGTAACAAATATATCAAAATCATCTAATGAATATTTGTCCGAAAATGAATATTTAAAGCTACTTTGATTAATCTTCTACCCAATATGTCTTTTTATTCAAACATGGTTAATAACTTGAAATGACGTACAAGATTTTTTGGAGCGTTATGTCACACTAACTTGATTCAGTCACAGCGATGGAAACAGCAACGTCGATTTTTGGAGAGTCAAGTTTTGGAACCACCTTAAGGACAAATGCGAATCACATCATTCAGTTCATGGTAAGGTAAAAATGTCCTTCACACTACCAATCAACAAAATTTAATCAAACATTTTTTTGTTATTTTTTGACAATGTCCCAGAGGCTTTATGTAAAGTACTCCCCAAAAATTAAAATATAATTGAAAATCAAGGGACCGCGACTTCAGCCAGGTCTATTGGGGAATATAAATTTTGGATAAAACCGGCTGAATGGTTTAGCCGCTGGAGTTGTTCAGAGACGGACAAACATTTTGCTGTCAATCAATTTTTCGGTATGAAGATCGCACAGTCGTTGATTCTGACTATACCACGGGTAAGAGGATTTTTTCTAAATTGAACTGTATTTATCCACTTTTTTGTTACAGGGCCCGGCAATAAGAGTGTTTAGGCCGAAAATTTGCCATTTTTTCCCCACGATATTTCTCCCCACTGCGTAAGCGGTAGCGATAAAATACAAATGCAACGTATATAGCAACGTAAAATACAAATGCAACGTAAAATAGTGCTTCGCAACGTTGCCAACAGGGCACAGCACTGTCCAGACAAAGCGATAGAATGATTCTAAGCAGAATACTAAACAGTGGAAGAATACAAGTACATATTAAGACTCGTACGCTGCTATTGCATGATTAACAGTACCTCACTGATCGGCGATCGCCTCACATAAGGAGCAGAAAGCAAGTGCGCACAGTCCGACACTAGTTTATTATTTGACTCTCACTGAATTATCGAAAATCCTTGGCGGCGTCGTGAATATTCTACTCCGTGAACATGCACCCTTCGCGGGAAGAGATAGCTGATGTTGCCAAGCCATGAAGATTTCATAAAAAAAACGCGGAAATAGCGTCAAGACAGGTGATACATGTCTTTCTTTAAATATTAGTGTTGAACAAATTCAAACGTAGGCATGTGTTGACAGCCTAATTGTTCTATTATCAGGGGCCAGAATCAGTGAATGCTGTTTACAATACCCCGGTGACATCACAAGTTGCCTGCGAATTGATCTCCCGGGAAATTCTAAATTCGATGCCTTAACAAGAGTTAATCTGATATTTCGTAACAATAGACAATAAGTGCATTCAAGTGTTTCAATTACCTAATACGTAACTAGTGGTGGTACAGAATGGCACGGGCTTTCCCGTATATAGTTCTCTATTTTCTTTGGTCTCGACTAGCTATTCGTACTTGCCACATACTCTTGCCAGCTGCCAACTATCGCCTCCCAAAATCCATTTTTTTGACATTTTCTCAATTTTTAGGTTTCCCAAGGAGAGAACGGCAATATTAATTTTAGAATATTAAAGAAATGTCAAACCCCATCATAAATATCATTTTTCTTTGAAAAATTTGAAGCCGTTTTTAAGAAAATGGCGTTTAAGCGCCACTAAAAATGCGAATTTGAAGCTCTTTTTCACAGAAAATTTTGAGTTTTCGAAAAATATTTGAAGTCGTTGGAAATCATTAGACGCACTTTAACTCACAAATACAATAGTGTTTACAAATTGCTAGAAACGCGCAAATTTACATATTGCTAGAAATGCGCAAATTTACATATTGCTAGAAATGAACATATTTACAAATTGCTAGAAATGCGCATATTTACAGAGTGAGGATTCTGAAAAAATATTACATTTGTGTAATTCTTTAAATAATAAGAGAATACAGCAAAATTAATTCTAAATGTTAAAAGAGTGTAATAAGAACTACCCGTACACTATCCGTAGTTTGAAGCAAAAATTGGAAGTCATTTATGAGAAAATGGCGTTTGAATGTTTCTGACTGGGGATTTTTGAGCTAGTTTTCACAGAAAACGGTTGAGTTTTCGAGCACCGTTATCTGACATTATATAAAGTAAATGTACTCATAAATATAATAAAGTGAACAAATCGCCGCTAATGTAAATAGTAACGACGGGAGAGACGTCAAAAAATTACGTTTTTGTAATTTTTCAAAAAAACAACAACAACAACAACAACAACAAAAGAATAGAGCAGTATAGCGTTTATGTCATCTCATAGAGTACATTAGGCACTATCTTTACCAAAACTTTTAAAGAAAAAATCTGGAGCCGTTTTTGAGAAAATCTTGTTTATGCTATTTTTTTAAAAAATTGCACATATTGCATGCAATATTGCGTGAAAACTAAAATTTTCAAAAAATGTACAGGACCTTAATGAAAGAACTCATGTTGGAAAACAAAGTTTATTTGGAGGAAAATCTCTGTCTTCAATTTTCTATTTGTAGGACGACGCCGACAAAAATCAAACTTTCGCAATTTTCAAAATTGAGAAATAACCGTGAAAATTGGACCTATGCCACCTTAATAAGTTTATATTACTCTATTCTTCCAAGAAATGTAAAGAAAAAAATTGGATCTGTTGTTGAGAAAATTTTGAAAATGTCCTGGGGTTTCATGTAAAGTACCCCCAAATTTTGAAGAAAGTTTCTCAAAATCGCGGTGCCACGAGTGGAACCAGATCGACCGGCGAATGTCCATTGCAAGGAATCGTACTTATAAGTTTTGACTTTAGTGTTGACGGACGGAGAAAACTACACTTTTTCGGTATCAGGGGACCCGAAAACGTATATTTCCGTTAAAATCTCGAAATCGATTTTCCGCAGCATTACATACTATGTATATTACTCCGTACATACTGTCACACCCAAGGTTCGTTATCGAGCCATACGGTGGCGTCGATTGTCAACCACAGCGTCGAGCTCCGGCGGCGTGGGTGTGCGCCGAAGTCAACGAGGGCGGCCCGGGCCTAGCTCAGTCGGCCAACTTTGTCACCTGCTTAGAATCTAACTCGGATGGAAGGAGTCGTAAGGCGTTTGCTAACTACAGAAACAATTCAGTGGTTGGTAAAGCAAATAAAAAGGTTTATTCCCGCCTAATAATAGGCCGGGGAAGTTACAGTGATTCAAAGAGTTAAGAAAGGCCCTACCTGATGAGCTCAGTTAGAAACGAAAGAAAAAATGAGATAAAACTTAAATCTAAAAAAAAGAGAGAAAGAACGAGAATTACAATCAAATTCCTTTACAGGCCCCGACAAACTCTAGGCCATTCGCCTTCTGGCTGACAATAATGAGGAAACAAGTGCCTAAGCGCGGCACAGCAATGCACAATAGTTCTTTGGCGGTCGTTGACCGAAGTTTATGCCTGAATGGGGCGGCGTGTAGGCGGCCCTCGGCGGCGGCGGCGGGGGTCGCGGCTTCTCTCCGTCTGGGTCGGCGGCTGAGATGGCCCTGCCAGGCCGAGAAACGTCCTTCCACAATAGCTACCAAAGGAGCGGCGGCGGCGACAGCGGCTGCGGCGGTGACGGCGGCGGCGGCGACGGTCAGCTGGCCCGGATCGTGAATGATCGCGAATTCCGTTCACACAAATCAGCAGTTCTTACGGAAAGTTCTCTGGAGTTTTCACGATCACGAATCTCGGAGAAAACTAGTCACCGGTCACTGCCCACGGCAGAGCTCAGTGTTCACGAACTAAGTCCCAAAATAATAATTCTCCCTCGAACGCGGCGCCGGAGCTGTTACTCACTCCGCGGCGCTCGCCCCCCCCCAGCTCAATCGAACAAGAAGAAGTGATCTTCTCCCCTACGCCGCTAGCGTGGAGGTGTCCTCGTTCCGCCACCCCGAAAATTCAAAAGTGCCCCAAAATCGCTCCCACCCCACGGAATTTTGCCCCTGATTGGCTAAGTGCTACTACGCCGTAATTTTGTCCTCGGCCAATCAGGTCCGGTGATTCTAGGAATTTTCCGTAGCCCTATCTCTGTCTGGAAAACGCTCTCCGTCTGACTTCGGAAGTAGGTCAGTAAAGGGTACGCGGAATGTCCGTTGGGACCCCTGGAGAAAACTGCGAAGGACGGCCTGGGTACTTAGTGCGCATGATACCCGGAACGGCGGGATCAGCACACGTCTCTAATCTCTTCTTCGGCGCCCGGGTGCGTGACGGGATGAGGGTCGACTCGCGGACGATGGCCATAAACTTTAGAAGGGCGCGTTCTGTCATCCCTTTCATTAGCGGAGGGGGCGCGCCGACCCGGCTGGCGGCGGCGGGAGGTGGACGCCTCACATCGACAGTTATTTGTGAAATTTAAAAAATATTAAAAATAGCGTACCGCTACAATACGTATACGGAAAAGTAAAAAATTATTCGTCTTAATGGTTCTTTGACTCACGCCATACCAAAGGAACTTCAATATTCAATGAATTCCTCTTTCTCTTTTACCAGTTCCGTATCCCTTGTTTCAAATATTACGCACTTTATGACGGTCCCAAGGTTTAATCCTGATTCCCCTACTTCATTACAAAACAAACGTAAATACTTTTAACAGATTATATTCTGGCTCTTTTAGCTGTTTTGCAATCATAAGCCGTCCAGAAATATGGCAAAATATATTTACTGGAAATACAGTTACTGAATGTATTAAAAATTGGTATGTTATAATAAAAGTATGGGCACATAAAAGCATATTTAGACCAACTTACATATAAAACAAGAGTCAAAATCAAAAGAGGGAAATTTTAGTTGGCCCTTGTAATTGAGGGCCCTTGTAAATATAAGATTGTGTCTCGTTCTTATTGTATTGGTGTATACTACCGTATTATTTTTCTGAAATTCTAAAGTCTCTATTTAAACCATTATTTAAAACCATTTTATTTACCGTTTCAACTTCAAAATGAAAAGCAACCCAAGTAATCAATTATTTCACAAGTACCATATTTTATTATTACAACAAAATTTTGAATTCACATTTTAACTTCAAGATTGTCACTTTTGGAAGTATCAAAGAACTAGCTTCGTCAATTGCGCTTTTCGTAGCCACGTCTCAACGTATTTTCTGATATTTTACATTAGGTCGATCTTTCAATTTCATTTGAAGAAAAAAGTAGAAGTTAAATGCAAAGTGTCAAATTACGTTTAAAGAGGGCATGAGTTAATGCAATTATTTGGTGGGATTAAGAATGGTGACAATGCACAACTTCTATAAAATAAAGAAAGGAAATGTAAGACATGTTATACGAGTATATGACTCAGATGCGCTTCTCACCCACCATCTTTCTTCTCTTCTCTTTCATCCGTATCAGAGATGAATAATTTCCTGTATGCTGTTTCGTTCGGTATCACAGCAGCAGAAACAAGACAGCGCTTAATCAGCTCATGAAGATTATTTATTAGGATGTACAACTCTGATAGCCCCTTCAACCTTCGTGGCCTTCAAGCACGCCTCATAACCTGAGCTTCCCTATTAATAATAATTTAATCGCACTAAAGCACTCGCGTCATAAAATCTCAATACAAATTTGGTTCATTTTAGACCATTGCAGATAGATTATGCTACTTAATGAAAAAATAATTATAATTTTTTTAGGGACTTAAATTTTCAGCCGTTGTACTAAATCATGAAATGTACATGTTTGAAAGAGTCACTCACTGAATTCTTTTAGAAAAGAAGTACTGAAACCTGTGGCACACAATTTTGTTTTTTCTGGTTTCTCCAATTTGAAAATGTATTAGAGGATGAAACTAAATAGAAATCAAGAAACTGTTTCTACATACGACCATGAATTGCGAAAGTTATAGAGTGGATTTTTATCGCTAATTTGTGATATCTAGAACATTTAATTCAGTGCACAAACTGTTCCGCTTTTATCATTCAAATCGCTCATGTTGTATTTTTGCTTTTTAGTATCCATTTCATTCTCGTAAATTTCAATAATTATCTTTGTGTAATCGTCGTTGAGACTAAAGGCAAATAACTAATGAAATATAGGAGAAATAACTTCTTTCGTTTGAAGTTAATTTTGTCACTAAGTGCCTCGTAAATCATTATTAAATCTTTGACATAAGTATCATAAACATTGTTCTAAAGATATTAGACACATTCTCATTATAATACAAGTGAAATTCCTCATTATTTAGAATCATTCCTCCTTTTCCAGGTGACCCCGTGAACTTGTTAAAATGTCCTATTAAGCTTATCAAAGGCACATAAACTTCTACAATAATTTATTCCTATTGTGAAATTTACCGGACAATCATATATTTTTGCATTTGTTTTCGTTAAGCACTCATATTTTTAAGGTAGTTTAATTTCATGAATTTAACACCTGAGGATTTGCTTCTTACATATTCTTTTAATACTCAAAACCTTAAGAATGTTTAATAAAGTTACAACTCTTTCCTACAAGAAACTAGTCTTCAGCCATTTTCGTAATTATCAATTACATTTCACTGAAAGTGATTACATAATTATAGAAAAATTAATTATTCTACATTTCAAAATGTGTGTATTCATTAGTTAATCATTTATTACGTTATTCACTCTTATTGATTTCTACATATATTTCCATATCTGTGAAATAACTTAGCATTCTTACAGAAGTCACGTGATGCAGCTATTTACATGTTCTTTCCTTATTAAAAAGAAGTTTTTTTTTTATTTATTTACATTTGAAGTCGGAATTTACCTTTTCTGTATGAGAGACTTTCATTCTCGCAGCTCTTCCACACCCTGAGTATCGTCTCCTGTATTATTTCAGTGGTATACCTTTCCTTTGCGGCTCTCACTCGCAACCAATCTTTATAAATGAGGGCTCTAAATAAGGAAAATTTTACGGAGAAGTGACAAATTGCATTTTGACTACAAAATGTAAAGGATTTGTTGGAAAAGAAGCATCTAAATATTCATTTTTAAATGGAACCCGCATCACACGTCGGCATGTAAGATACATATACGTAGTAAAATAATTTCTAAACAAAGCGTATTAGGGCCTTAAAAATTAAAATTTTGAGGCCTCAAGGAAACATTTCTAACACAGTAATCTATAGGATGAGATACGTTTGGACATTATATTACATTTTTGCTGGTCCTGCGCTTATCGATATTATCCAATACCAACTAATACTTATATTAGTGTATATACACTCATCGTCATAAAAAAAGGTGCACCCGAAGGACCCTATTGATCCGCTGCAAACTCGATGGGTTTTTTTCCACAAAATTTGCTAAGCCGAAGATTTCGTTTTCACGGTGGGTCGCTCATTGGGGGGGCCGGGGATTGGGGCGTGACGTCGCGCCCACCGAGCGAGGCCGAGAAAAGAGGGTCTCAAACGGCCGCGCCGGCCACTGCGACATTGGGTGACGTCGCCAGAGCGTCACCTGCACGTACACTACGCCTAGGCGACGCGTTCGACAGCCGGTTGTCCAGATAGAAGCTTTCGAGAGGGGCCGCATCGTGGTTCTGCGGGAGGTTGGTTTTTCCTGTCGCCGTATCCGTTTGTCCGTCGCCACATCGGTCGTACGGACACCACCATCACCCGCTGTTGGCGGCAGTGGATTGAGGAACACACGACACACGACATGCAGGATCTGGACGTCCGCCACGCACTACGAAGAGGGAGGACCGACAAATGGTCCACCACGGGCGACCAGATCCAGGGGAAACGATAGGTGCGTCTCGGTCAAGGAGAAACTAGTATTTGAATTCCGAAAGTGGCGGATTTACAGCTATGTTAGCTGGGTCGAATTTAACCACTATCTGTGGGAAAATTCCAGCGGCCAACTGCTCTAAACTTTCTCTGGTTTCCCTGCTGAATCCCAGGCGAATGCTGGAGCAGTATTTAACAAACCAGCCTCGGACCGCGCTTGTCCTTTGCTTCCTTTCTTGTCCCCTCTTCTCCTCTTACACACTTTTATGCTCAGCACTCAGGGGCGTAGTGTCCATGGATGTGGATGATGTGTTACATACCCTAACAATATCAGCTATTTTTATTTTAAAAGATTGTAAATTCTCAATTTGTTATTTTCTTTTTCTACTACAAAATATTTCATTATATTTGAAACATTGCGCCGTTGAGCATTCAATTCTTGACATAGATGAACGAATCAGTCAGAAATACCGCCTAGCCTGCGCTGTAAATCAGATGCACTCCATTACATCAAGAGTGCCTACGAAAAAGCTGTCGTTTTACGAAACTTAATTAACGATTACGAAACTTAATTACGATTAATTAATGAACATTTTCGTTTTATTTTAGTTTTATTACCTTATTTTAATGCATTAAGCAACTATATATTTGTAGTCAATTTAGGTTAGGGATTGTGCTGGTTGAATGGACAAGGAAATGTGACTGTACAATCCACATCTGTGCTCTGGAATGGCGAACAGAACTCGATCCGAAGTACCTACATAATTATAGAATCATATTCTTGTAGACCAGCCGAGTTTTTACATTGAGTTTTACGAGTAATAGGAAAGAATTTAATTACAGGACATGTATAACATTTGTTTTTGTCTACGAAAAAGCATTTGACAGAATAAACAGGAACCAACTATGGACAATATTAGAAAATGAAGGATACCCCAACCATTTAATAGAAATACTTAAAAGTCTGTATAGGAACACAACAATTACCACAGACCTAGGATACAAGCTCTCTAAAGAGATTATAGTGAACCAAGGAGTACGCCAAGGTTGCAGCTTATCGCCAACACTGTTTAATATATACATAGATAACATGATTAAAAACTGGAAAACAAAAATACCTGGAATAAGATTTGGCCATGATCAATACATTAATACTCTGCTGTTTGCTGACGACCAAATAATCTTACAAGAAAACGAAGATTACCTTCAGAAATAATTGCACCTCTTAAATGAAATAAATAAAGAATATAATTTTAAAATATCATCAAAGAAAACTAAAGTTATGGCCTGGCATGGAAATATCATCTCAGAATTAAAATAGCTCTTGAAGAAAACCCTGTGGAACAAGTTTCAAACTTTTTATACCTTGGTTGTGAAATATGTTTTAGTGATGACGACAATGTGAAACGAAAGCTTCATAGATTTCAATTTATGTGCGGAACAATAAGACGAACACTAAGGAACAGGGTAAAAGAAGAAACTATAACGAAATTTTACAAAAAATGGCGGTACCAGTAATCGTGTATGGGAGTGAGACATGGATAACAAAGAATAGCTATGTAAACGCAATACAATGTTCCGAAATGAGGTTCTTAAGAGCTATTAATCAAACCACTTTACTTAAAATCAGGAACCAAGACATCAGAAATCAACTTAGAATATTTTCACTTAATGAAAAAAATAATAGAGCGTAAAATAAAGTGGAAAGAGCACGAGAAAGTGTGCTGAGGATGTAAGACAACTGCCATCCAAAGCAGGCTTTGCTCTACACAGTGAGGGGATGAAGAGATCCAGGAATGCCAAGAAAGCGTTGGTGTGAACATTGAGGTCGGAACAGACAATTTGCCTAATCCATGAAGAGGACGTAAGTGAGTATTCTTGTACCGTGGACTAATTATAGCACATGAGAAACACTTTAAAATATTTGAAAAAATATGAGAGGATAGAATTTTATTTAAATAGCCAACACAGGCTATGTTGAGCAATACAACAGTGATATAAGGTGAACTAGGGAATTCTGTCACACTTCATTCAAGTTGTATGCATTTTTGAGAGACAAGGGCTTATATTTTCTATTCATAATGAAAATAGGAGAACATCAAATAGAGGAAATTTCATGGAATATATAAGTGAAATAATGAAATATGATAAAACTGACAAGGATGGTATGGAAAATCCCAGTGGTTTCGTGCAATCTCTCTAGAAATTCAGATTGATTTCAAGTGTGAGCATGGTAATGTCCCATGAATTTAAAAATGAAATTGAAGGGCTTAGTGCAAGAAGGTGTTAACTCAGAAAATGCCCAAAAGATATATTTGAAGTTAAGTAAACTTACCTGGAACGTTTTTTAATATTATTGGAAATGATTTCTTTTTTATATTTTTCTCTCCTTGGTCTAAAGGTCTAACTATTTGATGTATCATCTGTGTTCTTACCTCTAATATAACTACAAAATATTCACATATTTTTTGGAAGAAGGTGTCATCCCTACAGAATTGACACCTATTGCCAGTAATGAGACATAAAGAAACACACTGTAGGAAGGTGTTAACTCTGCTCTGGGAATATTTTCTGATGGAAAGTAACCTGAAAACGGTGCTTATTTTAAAAATGAAGAGCTTAGTGCATGAAGATGTTAACTCAATTTTTAGTTTTGCCACCAAACTACTTTTCTAAGAGTTTCCTGTTAGTTGCTTTGCTACTTTTGATGAACATCACAATATGTTATAAAAAGAAGTAATTTCCAGTAATATAAAAAAGTTCCATCCAATTTTACCAAATCAAATATCCCCATTGGCCATTTTTTGAGTTTACACCGTCTTGCACTAAGCACTTCAAATATTAAAATATGTATTACTCATTTGAATTAACAAGAACATTTATTTTCTGATGAAATTAGCACTATGTTAAATATCATACAACCATATTAAGCTTATTTTTTCTCGCTAATATTACAACTCCTCTCGCTTGAATTATTCGGTAGAAATAAAAGAACACGTTCTCTTCAAAACTTTATTCAAACTCCTAATTAATATAAAATTAATCTCCCCTCTCTAGGGACTGGTATAATGTCCGGAAAACTAGAGGGACGAATTTAATTTGTTTGAAGATATCTTTTTTTTTCAATCGCGTGCAAAAAGGTGCCAACTATTCAGTTAACACCGTCTTGCTTGTAATCTCTGATATAACACCTTCTTGCATGCACCGTTGCCTATCTGCGATGAGTTGACACCTTCCTCACATCAAATATTTCGAAAAATATTGTGATTTTTATAAAAACTAGTAAATCAACTAATAGGAAACTCCCAGAAATGTTGTTTTGACGATAAAAGTAAAAATCACAAAATTTTGAATCTAAATTGCACTTGAATTTAAAATCTTCGTGCACTAAGCCCTTCCATTTCTGAAGCCTCTGTCTCCTCCATACTGGATGAAACTCTTGATGTAAGAGGCAAAGAACAACAGTCAACTGTTTTTCATTACGTGTCTGTAAATTGATTGATTTTCTCTTTCCCATTATATTTTTATTATAGATCATTGCTTTGTATTTTATAAATTATGCCAATTCTAATGGGTTAGAAATGATATTAATTGAACTATTTTGTAAATCGTTGGGTTTGATAAAGCTCTAATTATTAAAGTATGAGGACACACATTTATATTTTGCTAAGTCGTCAGTCAACTTTTTCTAACTTTCAACCAGTAAACTACATGAAGTACGTGAGCCATTCTAACTTTTAAATTATTTTCTCATTTCTCGAGTAACATACCCTAAGCCAGACCTGCACAGCATTTTACACTTTCACTGAGGTCTGGAGCTGCGCGCAGGCAACTCAGGAGCAAATGAGAAAATCGATGAAGGGAGGGTATGAGATCCAATCTAGAAGTGGGGACTACCACTCAGAATGCGCAATTCGAATGATAGCGTGTAAATTTAAAGAGCAATCGGCAAGAATGACGGTCATATACAGTTCAAGAAATATTGCCTTTTGTATTATATTGCAAATGTTTGTTCTCGGTATATGACAAGGCGAAATATGAAACTACAACGAATTATACATATTAGATTTCGACACCAAGTGTTATAATTGCTTGTAGGGCTGATAATGTAATTCACTTTGCTACGATGTAATTACAAATTTAGTTGTTGTGCTAAACACAAAATGTTGATACTGAATGGTTTTTGTTTGATGATGACAGCAATAAACTATATTTTATTAACTATGTTTAATTGAATAAGACGGTTCTCTCAAAGCAAAAACATAATGTTATTGAAAAAAATCATGATTATTTTATTTTTTAATTTCTGACAAGAGTGTAGAGTCATTTACGACATCGTATAAAAATATAAAGCCCTTTGCATTCTATTTAACAATACCCATGATTATCTTATGGTTGTCCGTAACATATCGTCACAGAAGTTTGCTCGTTGATCTCTTTTATTCAGTTTCATAATGGGGGAAAATGGTCACAAATGTACTATTAAACATTACCCTTCTTGGAATTGCCACATATTCTATTTTTGTGTCAATCTTGATGTAAGAGATGGCTTTCATAATTTTGTTTATTTTTCTATGATTTGGAGATTATAACATTCCTGGTGAATAATCAATTATTAAAATGCATTTTTTGTTAGATAGAATTAAATAATATTTTTTTCCTATATATTGTAATCGTGTGCCAGAAACGGCGATTTTTCAACAGTAAAACTCTTATTGCTGGGCCCTGGTAACTAAAAAGCGAATAAATCTTGATCCCATGTATAGCAAATTACCTCCTTTAACTTCCCTTAACGTCCTCTTACTGAAAGACTAAAATAATTTATCTAAAAGAATGATTAGTTTTTGTGTAATTTTGCTCAAAATAAAGGCAATATTTAATTTTTTAAAAACTTTTTTCAAAAACCCCTCCAGCTTTTTTGTTTGAAGTTTCGCCTTTCATGTAAAAATACGGTGCTAGTCCCATTCTCTGTATTTTAGAAAATTGCACAAAATTAACATTTCAAAACTATAAAATTAAAGATATAAATTCTTACCTTAGACAAGTCTGGAGTAAAAAATCAGCTCTTTAAAAAGGTAATGTACAATGTTTTCAAGAAACGTGTAGTTTTGCGTAATTTATGCTTGAAATCATTGCAATTTATAAAAAACATTTTCTCAAAAATTAATGATTTTCCACGGATAGAAGAAAGGACGTTTAAAAGAACAGCTCGGGTCTAATTTTCTTTGAACTTTTCGAAATTGCAGATATAGAAATTATGCAAAAACGTATGTGTTATTTTAGCGCCACTAGTTTGAGTTGTGCCGCTATTACAGCCCACGAACAATATGTTTATCTCAGGTCGCATCAACTACTTGAGGTTTTAGCGACCTCATTTTCAATTCATTTACAAACACCGTACGCATAGATTATCCTTACAATGCATTATTAATTTAATTAGTGCGTTACAATCATCTTAAGTTGAGGTCAATTCTTGGTTCAGTTTAGGTATTATGACCACGAATTCGTTTCACGTGCATTCTAACTGAAAGATGAGCTAGGGCAAACATATCTGTACTCTATGTAAAATAATAATCACCAACACTGAGCCCAGTCGTTCGTATAACATTTACAGAGAGAATTTTATCCTCAAATGAGGCCAGAGGCTTACTCAAGCGTGGGATGGGTCTTCTCGTAACCAAAGAAAGTCTGTTGGCATTAATGAATGAAATCCGAGAATTCAGACTGGTATCGACATACTGTCTCTCATCAGTTTTTAATATTTTCTGACCAAGCTCCATATCAACACGTTCTGCTGTATTGCGCCTCCGCTTGGTACACAAAACGCGACAATGAATGCCCACATACGCTCCAGGCTCGCAGACGCGATTTCATCTTTGTCGAAAGTAGTTCTAGAAGGAAAAGAAAAATAATGACGAAAAAGTAAGACCAGAGCAAAATTCTTAAAATAAGCAACGGGGCAACGATAAGCAACGGGAGCTAGAATAACAAAAAAAGACAAACATTGAAATATCCTAAAACAATTCAAAATATTCCTAATGTAAAAGCCTTAAAAATCATAAAAATATCAGAAATACTAATAATACTACTGATCATTAATAATTATTATTGATATATTTACTGGTAACTATTAAAGTTCTTGAATGCAAAAGCAGTTGGTATGCCACTCTTGAACGTCTGCGATAGTGTGACTTCTAAACCGTAGTCAGATATCGTGACTTTTGCTATCCAGGTTTTCTCAGGTTCATGTTGAAATTTGATTACACGCACTAAATATTCCTAAATTGCATTAAATGCGTCCTTGTAAGTAAGCAGGTCCTCGTCCCTTTCTTATGACGTTCAGTGCTGCCGTTTTAAATGCAAGGTTACGCAACAACCTATTTTAGAAATTGTCCTTACTGATGAATAATTAAAGTTGCTTGATGTTTGTTGGTTCAGGCATATTTCCAATAGCTTTCATACAATCTCTGATACGATGAATGCCTTAAGAAGCATTGATAGAACGTACCAAATATTTTATTTCGTTCTGTTTCTGTGATTTCATTTGTGAGTGAAAATTACTTCCGTGACCACTATAATGATGAATTGAAAACCCAAATACTTGAAGTACATCCGGCCTTAGTATGTTGTGATTGTCGTGCCTTTGCACTGCACGCCATTTTTCAATTCAATTTGTCTTAACTGCATATATGAGCCATTCCACGTCAAATCGCACAAGAGTTGACATGACATTTTTTAAAATGTACGATATTTTTTTTTCTTAAATTTGGACATCAAAAATAGAGACACGTATTTTTTTATTTGCCTGAAAATTGATTATTTGTGTAGTTATGGCTATATTAAATTTTGGAATTTACAGGTACTTCACAAAATAAAATCAATTATTTCTCCGAATGTAGTAAATATAAAAATTTCCGGTTTGTGTCATTTAATACTTTCAAATGTGTATTTTATTTTTCTGTAAATAAATTTTTCAAAAAAAAATTTTTTCATTTTAAAAAATGTATTTTTTTCAAAAAAAGTAAAATTTCTATATAAACTCGATGAGATAAAATTTTGAAAAAAATATAGGCGTGTTCCTTGTTTAATTTTGTATAAAATACAACAAGAAAAAAAGTGGGCACTCCACACATACAGTTCTAAGAAAATCAATTGTAAGTATGAGGGCGCGTTCTGCCTACCCATGCACAAACGAATTGTGTTCGGCCAGTCTTTGATGCAAGTGCTGAAGAACTAAAAAAAGAATGACCGTCTGCCTGATAAGGGTTTCAAGAGTTATTAGTATTTCAGATGTTCACTCTGCCCCCAGAATGTATGACATTGTGTCATACATATTTTTGTGGGTAACATCGTGGGTGACTTGTGGGTCATCTATGTGCTTATGGGTGAGAGCGAAACGAATTGAAATACGAGCTATTCCACGTCAAATCGCACTCGAATTGACACGATTATTTAAAAAAATGACTCGAATATATGGATTCATTCTGGACATCAAAAAAAGAGGCACGTGTTTTTTATTTACCTGAAAATTGTTTATTTGTGTAGTTTCGCCTATATTACATTTTGAAATTTACGCATACTTTGCAAAATATGATTAATTGACGCTCTGAATGTACTTAACATAAAAATTACTGGTTTGTTTCGTTTAAATTTTTGATATATGTATTTTATTCATTTGTAAATTACTTTCTCAAAAAGTAAATATTTCATTAAAAAATTGTAATTATTTTTAGAAAACGAAAATTTCTTTATGAACTTTCTCAGATTAAAATTTGAAAAAAATAGGCATATTTCTTGTTCAATTTTCTACAAAACATAACAAGAAAAAAGTGGGCACTCAACACGTTCAGGTAAAAAAAAATCTATTGTAAGTATGGTATTCGGGCTCGTGGTTTCTGCCCCTGCACTAACGAATTGTGTTCGATCAGTCTTGGATACTAATGCCGACGGAAAATAAAACAAATGATCCTCTGCCTGATGTGGGTTTCAAGAAACATTAGTAAATCATATGTTCACACTTTCCCCAGACGGGATGGTGACAGCAAAACGAATGCTTTTCCTCGTGTCAGCAAAACGAATTTTATTGCAGAGTCCCTTTGCGTTCTAGGGACGGGGTGCCCTCCTGACCTTGCTCGTGAAATACAATCGACCACTTGTCAAGGGACATGGTAAAATTTTCTCAATATTAGTCGCAATACGCAATACTTATGAAGACAAGAGTGCTAGTATTTGTTCTGTGAATCGTGTGTACACTGAGCAACATGAGTGGCGATCAGCGTATGAGATAGATGTTTCAATCCATTTAAACTTTCTGATCACGATTTTTAAAAAAGAAAATCTCCAAGACTCGTAAACCACGATTTGCTGGTGAATTGACAGGAGTCATTAAATTGGCGAATTTGTGATTCATTTCGGAAGAAAGGGAATCGGTTTCCAAAACGGCATTTTCTTAATGAAGATGGGTCAATGATGGGTCAACGGGTCAATGACCCCCATCTCGATCAGGTTTTTGTCCAGTTTCCCTGATCCATAGAGCAAATGCTGAGATGGCCCCTTGTTTTGCTTCTGGACGTAAATTTAGCTTCACTGTGCGCACGTTTTGTTGAGCACTCCTTTTGCTTGTAGTTCATTTACAGTTGAAATTGATTTTCTATAACTCGGGAAAAACATTTTTCAAATATCTTTATTTTTCTAAAATAATTATTTTCTAAATTAATTTTTTCTTTCTCGTTTGTTTGTTTTTTTTTAATAAAATTCTGGCCCTCAAGAAAATGTGCGCAGATAAATTTCTTTCCCCACACGTCATATACAGTTTTTACTGTTTTTTGACTAAATAAATAAATAAAATGAATAAAAGATGGCGTCGAGATCAGTGGCTCCCGTGGCATTAACGAAAGTAGCGGAACGTCCAGTGAAAAAAATGGAAATTAAGGAAGTGAGAATTTAAGCTCTTCAGATAGTTCAAGTCCCTGCGAAATTAATAAAGAGAAGATAAACATGAGTTTAATTGCAATAGGAGAAACCCCCGCCAAGAAAAGAAAATTGGAACAAAACGGCATCCCCATGAGAAATTTTAGAAAGTACAAGGTGCCAACACAGATACATTTGTTTACATTGAAGATCCTTCGACGTCCATCAAAAAATCAGACAAAGTACTATTTAGTGACTTATCTATTACTTTCACTCAACAGGTGACATGAAGTTGAAAATTTAAATTTTGACAATTTTTGAAAGTTGGACATACAAGATAATTAAACGACTTTTTGCAGCAACCGAACGCATGATAAAGTGTCTAAAACGTTGGCTGAAGAAAACGGAATTTTGTCCAGAATTGAAGTAAATTCGGTAAGGCATTAAAACTGTACATTGTGACGAAAGTTCAGAAATTCTATGGTACGCGATACTTGTATTTAAAGCGAGTTGTGAGGGACCAGAAAATCCGTCTTTTAATTATTTATAAATTATTTATAAATATATAATATATATATATATATATATTAATACACATAAATATTATTATTTATAAATTCAATCATGAAGTTTCACCACCTCAAGAAGTACTTAAATTACTGCTTCATCCAAAGAAACCGACGACCAGTAACGCAAAAAACATGTCTATTGCAGCAATCTATTACACACTGGTTCATAAAATATTAATATCTTTTAAAGTTACTGAGATCCCACTTTGACTTTTTCTGGACTTGTCAATACTCTAGTGCGTTTATAAATATTTTTTTAAAATATTTAGCTCATCGAGTTTACAAAAATACTCAATTTTCAAAATTTCAGTTTTTGAAAAAAAATTGAAAATTCAAAAAATTAAATATTTTGCAAAATCTTAAAAATTAAACATGTCTTTAAGTTTCGAATGGAATTTGAACGGAATTTCTATAATTGGTGTATTAAAATATATGATATTTTTAAGTTAGTGATGCACGTCATTTTTAGCAAATTTCATTATACAATATTTGCGAAAATAATGAAGTTAGAAAAAAATAAAAATACACGTGTTCACTTATTTGATCCATATAATAAATAGAAAAAATTAGAAAATAATTAAATATATGAAGGTCAAATTTCGGTCTTTTTTGTGCGATTTGACGTGGAATGGCTCATATTGCTTACGGAACATTCGAAAATTTATTTTATCTGGCTGCAGTTCCGGCGCTTCCATTACGGAATTGGTGCCCAACTTAATCAATAAAACTACTATAAAAGAACGCTTTCAGATTGAATTGCAGAGATATCATGATTTTCTGAATTACAGGTCGTAGCACGGTATTGATTAGTGAAATTTCCATTAACATTTCTTGACTTAAGTTTGACAATGTTCTAACTAACAAAATCGGCAAAATTGCCCAGCTTCCAAAATAAATTTGAGTTCAATATATTGAAAAAAGAAGGAACTCGCAGGGTGACATAGTTATATCTAGTGACAACTTTTGAAAGTAATTATTTTCACAAGATTCTATTTGCAAACTGCTACATGATCTCAAGTTATTTTATTGCGACGTATGCATGAAATTATGTAATTTATATTATTAATAACGTTCTTCTGTGGGAATAACGTTTTTATCCTCTATTGCTCTTTGATCTTGAAAACTTAATTATATGCCCAAACATCAATTTTAGTTTTGTTCCATCCAAGAAAATTGAATGTATACAATCGAACACCATATTAAACTGTTACTAACACTAAGATAGTGTATGGTCCCATTTAGGTGACTATTTTGGTAATCAGCCGATTTTCTCCAAAATTCATATTTCTCAAACTGAGTGATGTAGCTTCCCCTTGAATTTGAAACAGATATTTTAATTTTGGGGGTACTTTACATGAAGCCCTTTGAATATTTTTAAAATTAAAAAAAAGTTTCCAAAATTTATTATTGGACTTTGTTATTGGATAGTCTCAAGGACGTTCAAGAGAATGGTGCTTGTCTCATGTTCGTTGAAAAACCCTGATTTTTCGAAAATTGAAAATAATCAACATTTTTCTGTGTTTCCTACAATTACATTTATGAAAAGAAACATCTTTACTTTCCCGTATACCTACGTAAAAACGGTGTAATAAACTACGTAGTATTAGGAAAGTTATGTAATGCTGTGGAAAATCGATTTCGAGATTTCAAAGGAAATACACGTTTTGAGGTCCCCTGATACCGAAAAAGTGGGTCTTTTAAAAAAGTCCGTCTGTCTGTCTGGCCGTCTGTGAACTACATTAGCGCGTAAACCATACGTGCGATTGCTTCCAAAATGGGTATTCCCCGATCGATCTGCGTCCACTCGTGGCGCCTCGATTTTGAGAAACTTTCTTCAAAATTTGTACTTTACATGAAGACCCCCGGACATTTTCAAAACTTTCTCAAAAACTGCTCCAATTTTTTTCTTTAAATTTCTTCCAAGAATAGAGTAAAATACACTTAAGGTGGCGTAGGTCCCATTTTCACGGTTAACTCTAAATTTTCTAAATTGCAAAAGTTTGAAATTTTATCCACGTCTTCCTAGAACTACAAAATTGAAGACAGAGATTTTTCCTTCAAATAAAATTTGTGGTCCAAAGTGAGTTCTTTCATTAAAATCCTGTACATTTTTTGAAAATTTTACTAGTTTTTGCGCAATATTGCACGCTATATTTGAAATTTTAAAAAATTACAAAAAGCAGATTTTCTCAGAAACGGCTCCAATTTTTTTAAAACTTTTGGTATAGATAGTGCTAAATGTGCTCAATGAGATGACATTAACGCCTTATTCCTCTATTCTTTTGTTTCTTCGAAAATTGCAAAAATGTAGTTTGTCTCTCACGTTGTTAATACATACATTAGCGGCAATTTGTGTACATTATTATATTAGTTCTCTCATACGGATAAAAGGCGTATTTCCAGCAATTTGTAAACACTATTGAATTTGTGAGTGCAAGTGCTTCAAATGACTTCAAATGAAACTTTTCTGTAAAAATAGCTTCAAATGTCGCATTTACAGAGGCGCTTAAACGCCATTTTCTTGAAACGACTCCAAATTTTTCAACGAAAATTGCCATTTAGGTCAAGGTTTAATTGTTTTTTTATATTCTTAAAATAATAGTTTTGTTCTAGTATTGGAAAACCTTAAACTTAAGAAAATATCGAAAAAGTATAGGCGATAGATGTAGTCGAAAAAATGTTGGACGGCAAGAGGTGGCAGTTGTCAAGTGTATTGGCAAGTCCGAAAAGCTAGCCGAGACCAAACGAAACAGAAAACTATGGCGGAAAAGTCTGTGCCATTCTGTAGCACCACTAGTTTCTTAATGAACACAGGCCGTTATTATTTTCTTTAAACCAATTGTTTCTTAAAAACCGTACAATTTTTTTATTAAATCTAGACATTGGATAAGGTAAAGGAAGCTTAAGAGAATGGTGCAGATCTCTTGTTTCTTGGAATGCCTAATTTTTCGAAAACTAAAAAAAAACGTTTTCCGGCATTTTCCTAGAACTACAATTGTGGAAACAATTTTTTTCGTAGTGAAATGTGTTCATCAAAAACAGATATATTTAATTAAGGCCATGTTGAATTTTTTTGAAATTTTGAGAATTTTTTTGTATAATTTGGCGACAAACATAGTTGTTTCACAATGACTGCGCTTCTTGAACGTAATTCTAGGCAGTTGGATGCTTTTGATATGTATTTACTAATTAATCTTCTCAAAATTATTTAAAACTGATTTGAAATATATGAAATAACTAGTTGTTTCAAATAGTACATACTATTTCGCCCGTATTTAATGCAAAATTACGCGAAAAGTACTCAAATTTTCGAAAAATTGCGTGTGATCATATTTCAAAATCTATCTTTAAGAAACAGATTTCATTGAGGGAAAAATCTCTTTAATACTTCAGTTTGTAGGAAGACTCCTAAAACATTTTGAACTTTTGTGAAATTCTTTTTCTAAAAATTAGTTTTCAACGAACCTAAGATAAGACCTAAGCCATTCTCTTAAACTTCCTTCAGACTATCCAATAACAAAATTTAATACAAAACTATGATGCCATTGTTTTGGAAATTTTGATAATGTCCCAGGGGCTTTATGTAAAGTATCACCCAAATTGAAATATCGGTTTCAAATTCAAATTCCACATCGATTGAGAAATATCAATTGTGGAAAAAAACGGCTGAGCGGTTTAGCCGCTAGCGTTATTTACAGACGGACGAACAGACTGACTAGACTGACGTTTTGCCGTTGATCGATTTGTCTTTATCAAGTATTCAGAATCCCTGTTTTGTGGGTCCTTGATATTGAACTAGTGGTGCTACAGAATGGCACAGACTTTCCCGTATTATTTTTCTATTTCCTTGGGTCATCGCTAGCTATTTGGAATTGCCACATACTCTTTCTTGCCAGCTACCATCTATCACCGCCAAAAGTACATATTTTTGTCATTTTCTTAATTTTTCTGTTTCCTATTGGTAAAACGAAAATATTAATTTTAGAATATTAAGAAACACAAAAACCTAGTCCTAAATGGCAATTTTCTTTTAAAAATTATGTGCCGTTTTGAAGAAAATTGCGTTTTAGCGCTACTAAAAATGCGAAATTTGAAGCTCATTTTCACAGAAACTTTTTGAGTTTTCAAAATACTTTATTTGAAGTTATTTGAAGCACGTACAGTCACAAATTTAATAATCTTTAGAAATTGTTGGTAATGTGCGTATTAAAAATGTAAAAGATCTTTCAAAAAATCACATTGGTGTAATTTTTGAATAAAAAAAGAAACTCAATTAAACTTTACGTCATATTAAAGAGTGTAATTAGCACTATCCGTTACAAAAGTTTGAAGAAAAAATTTGCAGCCATATATGAGAAAATGGCATTTGAGCGTTTCTGAAAATGCGGAATTTTGAGCTATTTTTCACAGAAAATGGTTGTGTTTTCGAGAAACCTTACTTGACATTATTTAAAGCTCTTGTACTCCTTCATATAATAATGTCAACAAATCAAGGCTAATGTAACTATCAACGACGTGAGAGACAAGTCAAAAAAATTACATTTTTGCAATTTTTGAAAAAACAAAAGAATGGAGCAATATGGCGTTTTCGTCATTTCATAAAATATATTAGGCACTATACCTACCAAAAGTTTAAAGAAAAAACTTTGAGCCGTTTTGGAGAAAATCTTGTTTTTGTAATTATTTAAAATTGCACATATTGTACGCAATATTGCGTGAAAACTACTAAACTTTTCAAAAAAATGTATATGACCTTAATGAAAGAAATCACTTTCGACAACATATTTTATTAAAAGAAAAATCTCTATCTTTAATTTTGTAGTTCCAGAAAGACCCGAAAAAAATGTTAACTTTTGCAATTTTCGAAAATTCAGGGTTATCTGTGAAAATTCGACCTATGCCACCTTAATAAGTGTATTTTACTATATTCTCACAAGAAATTGAAAGAAAAAATTGGGGCCGTTTTTGAGAAAATTTTAAAAATATCTGGGGCTTCATGTAAAGTACTACCAAAGTTTACAGAATCTTTTTCAAAATCTCAAAGCTTTCACTAGAACCAGATCGACCGGGGTATATCCATTTTGGAAGAAATCGTACGTATGGTTTAGGCGCTAGCAGTGTTCACAGACGGACAGACAGACAGACGGACGTTTTCCTATCAATTGGTTTTTCGGTATCAAGGACCCACAAAACAGAGTTTCTGGCTACACCACGTGTTAGGGGATTTTTTCCCTTAATTTAGCAACTGGTTTTATCCACTTTTTCGTAATCACGGCACGGCAATGCATTTTTTTCCGCCGAAAATCGGCCATTTTTTCGCGCATCATTATATAACTTTCCCTATACTACATATATCACTCAGTGTATACCTACGTATACGGGAAAGTAAAAATCAATTGAAAACAAAACGTCTGTCTGTCAGTGAACAACGCTAGCGACAAAACCGTTCAGCTGATTTTCTCCAAAATTGCTATTCGCCGATCGACCTGACTGATCGCGTGGCCCCTTGAATTTGCAACAGATACTTTCATTTTTGGGAGGTTCTTTACATTAAGCCCCTGGGACATTGCCAAAATTTTAAAAAAATTGCGCCAACAATTTTGGCTAAATTTTGTTTTGGATAGTCTAATAGTCGTTTAAGAGAGTGGCACAGGTTTCATAATGGTTGAAAACTCCAATTTTTCGAAAATTGAAAAAATTCAAATTTATTTTGGCGTCTTTCTACAACTACAAAACTGAAGATAGAAATTTTTCCTTTAACTGAAGTTTGTTCTCTAAGGTCATGTAGATTTTTTGGTAATATTAGTAGAGTTCGCGCAATATTGCATGTAATATGTGCAATTTTAAAATACTACAAAAACAAGATTTTCTCAAAAACGGCTCAAACTCTTTCTTATATTGCACACAATATGGCGAGAGATAGCGGAGATACCGCATTCAAGTCGGGGGGGGGGTGGGCTCTGGCGCATCGCATCCTACTTCAGCCAATGAGCTTCAAGCACCAGTTTGCATCACAATCTTAGCGGGAATTTTAAATGCCGCCAGAAACCAAAATTATTATCTTGTAACAAGACATTGAAACAGATATATGAAGCATTTCTTTTAAATATTGCATCTTTTACACCTTCGTGTTCTTTATGGTTGGTTACCGTTGTAAATTGTCACTTTATGCTACTTTCAAAATGTTTCTCGGCTCTTCTCTCTTTCCATGCAACATGGCGGAGAGGTCTGCTCTGGCAATTCAAACGATGTGCCCACGAAGTCTACAACGAGGAGACTCAACTCCGGTGGTGGGGGTATGTACGAAAAACGTCGGCAGCTACTTGAAAAATAATACAAAAAAAAACGAGTCCCTTCGCCTTCAGCGACCTCACGTGGCAATTGAAAGAACTACGAAGGCTTTCAAAACAGCCAATGGCAGCAAAGCATCGTATACAAAACTTAATTCAAACATTTTTTCTACAAAATTATTTACTACTTACTACATCCTTTTGAACTTATTGTCTTCTGTTAAGCACATCCGCACACCGCCTGGTTGTAGACTTCGTGGGCGCCACTTGGACCAAACGAATTTTGACGATTGGTGGCCGAGAAAAGTTCCTTCTTTCGCCGCGTGATGTCGCTGAAGGCGAAGGGACTCGTTTCTTTTTGTATTATTTTTCAAATAGCTGCCGACGTTTTTCGTACATACCCCCACCATGCCTCCAACATCGGAGTTGTCTCTCCTCATTGTAGACTTCGTGGATGTGCCCGTGCACTGGTCACGTGTTTCGTGACGCCAACCGGTATTTCCCAGAACGAGCCAAAATCGGTCCGCCGGAGTATCTTTCCCCATGGCTCAAGGCTTTTTTCCTTTCGACCGTATCTTTCCGCCGTGGTTGAAGGCTTGTGGTTCGCGGAAGGACGAGTGCGCGTGGAGGAAAGAGCCGAGGCCGAGGGAGGTGATGGCGAGGTGTGGGAGGCGCGATAGGGCAGTGGCGATAGCGCGGGCGAGGGCGCTCATGAAGGTAACGAGGCCAGTCATGTGCTTCCGCCTGGCGCAGGTGGCTCTTCTCGCCCTGCTTTCTGCGCCTATTCCCTCTTTCACGGATGCGCAGAAAGGTAAGTGACGTGTGATTGTTTCGCCCAGAACATTTGATTTGGTACAGATCTAGAGCAGAAATTGTGAGAATTCCACTCCTGGTCAGACACTGCCTAGGTTTGAAAGAAAGGAATCACATTAACAAGGCAGCTGCAACCCTGATCCTCACCACAGCGCCACTGTTTATACTCTGAATTCTTAATGCAGAAAGTTTTCATTGAGTATTCAGAAGTTATTTTTCTTTTAGAATATATTGGAAATCCCCCTTGAACTTATTAACTTTCGCAGAAGAAATATTGCCATTTTTATAACTAATAATTGTAAAGATATTTGAAAAACTGGAATGTTTTGAAAGAGCATTAATGTAATATTTTGGAAAGAAGGAAGTTTCGAAATGTACCACGTTACATCATTCTAAGCATTTTACGAGCCCTTTCATAACTAATGTTAAACGAACTTCACTGCCTATTTGCGATAGTTAAATAGTAAAATAATTATTTTAATTCATTTATAAGATATCCTACACACAGTGCTGATTCTGCTTAATTTTTCTATTCTAGTTACAGAACTGTGATGATTTGAAAGATTTTCGGGAACATATATACGTTTCTTTATTTGCCTGCGTTTGCTCAACACATACTTACGGATATTCTTTACATTTTATTTTCTATAAACATTTTCTCGTTTAATTTTATCCTCTGTAATTAAATTTCTCTACTCTCTCTTTGTTCCTCAACAAATACTTCTGTTTATATTATTTACTGATAGAGACCTATTCTTATTTTTTTATCCTTGAACCCTACGCGGGTCATTTTTCACCCCTCCGGTAATAGAGTTGAATATTATACGTAATTTTGTTTATAAAAATGGTCGTGTCAGAATGCTATTGTTTGCCCTTTTAATGCCCATTATACTAATCAATTCATTTTGGATAAATGTTTTAACATAGGTAATATGCATTTTATGATATGGGGTTGCAATTGACCACTTGTAGGATTTATGAATGTTTTGTATCTTAACTTCTTTTGTGTTCATGATTCAGCTTCTGTATTCGATATTCAACTGAATGGCCAATTTGGAAACGATGATGCATTCGTGAATTGGTACTAGAAGCATCGTGCATTGATAACTCAGTTTGAGAGCTTTCTTCTCAAAGATATGGCGGTTCGATTCGGTGAAGATTACTGTGAGCAATAATTGAAAGAAGATTTAGGAATTTGTTTTTTTAAAATGAACATTTTTGAAAATTTTGAAAATGTCCCAGAGACTTCTCGTAAAGTACCCCACAAAATTAAAATATCGGTCTCAAATTCAAGACGCCGCAACATCAGCTAGATCGATTGGGGAATATCAATTTTGGAGAAATCGGCTGTACAGTTTAGCTTCTAGCATTGTTCACAGACGGACAGTTGGACGAACAGACATTTTGCTGTCATTCAATTTTGTGGTAGCAAGGACCCACAAAACACGGCTTCTGGCTACACCGCGTGTTAAAGGAAGTTTTTTAAATGAAGCAACTGGACTTATCCACGTACCAGGGCCTTGTAATAAGAGTTTTTCTGCCGAAAATTCGCCGTTTTTTTTTTGCGCAGCATTACATAACTTTCTCTCTACTCCGTAGCGTGAAAGTAAAAACGGAGTAAAAAGTAACGCGGAGAAAATTGCTTATAGATGGAAATGGCAGAACTCTAGATGAGAAGGAGATAATAGAATCCGATGAGAAAAAACAAAGCTAATGGAGTAACTAAAATTTCTCTAGTTTATCTTTTATTTTATGTAATAGATTGTCAAAAATACTGAGAATTTGAGTACTTTCAACTTTTGTATTCATCGTGTAATATGTAAATATTCTTCATATGTAAATTTTCTGAAATCATTGTGAGATAAATCTTACTTTCATGGTCTAGGATACATACATTATAAAAATCAAATCTGTGAACAAGGTCAATTCTTTGTTTAGTTAATGGGTTTTGTTTGTTTGGATGTTCTCTAATATTGTTTTTTATGCTCATTAATTCATTTTTCAAAATTTCTCTTTGTCTGACAAGCTTGGCAAGCTTTATAAAAAATTTTTACACAATGTTATCTTGATCTAGAATCGACTAAAAATCTAATAATATAAATTCTAAATGACAGTCGGAAGATAGTTAAATTACGTAAACTGTTATAAGTGACCCCGGCCATATGTGACCCCCGGCAAATAATTGCATTTTCTTTATATTTTAAATTGTCTTACACGTTTAAAAACTGTTACGCTCAGTCACATCAAAAATAAAATATCATTTTTTTCATATTCTATTTATATTATTGTACCTAAATATTATTCATTAAAAACAAGAAAACTTAAATGAAAAGAGATGGATAAAGTACACTTTTCACTCTTTTCTCTCATAATAAATCATTATATTTACTACACAAACATTTTGGCCATACGATCATTGCATATGAATTCACCAGGGCCATAGCATACTGAATTAGTTTTTCAAATCCTTCTCAAGAAGACATAAAGCACATCTAGATGTCTTTGTTCTCTTGGCTCTCAAAATTCTTTCTATAATCAAACGGTGAAATCTACTTTGTACACCATACGAAGTGGCCTTGAATTTGAAATACACCAGGCCATTTATTCCCTTGGAAACTAGCCTCTAGGAAGGTTCCCGAGTAACTAAACGTACTGGTGAATTTCAAATTCAAGGCCATTTCGTCTAGGTGTACAAATTTGCATTTTATTCAACTGGAATTAGTCAACTATCTTGTAATATATTTTGCATTAGTCTCAATTTTCCACTTGAAACTAATGATTTTCGAGCAAATCGTGGACTATACAAACAAAACTGTTACCAACTGTATATAACATAATTGAGGAATGTATTAAATGACTCATTTACGTTATTTGGCTTACTAACAGTAAACAAGATATAATCTTTTGTAATGAAATTCTTTTTTGTCTTCTTCATATTGATGCCATCTATTTGCCGTCTTTTTGCCGTCTTTTTCCGTCTTTTTGCCGTCTTTTTGCCGTCTTTTTGCCGTCTTTTTGCCGTCTTTTTGCCGCCTTTTTGCCGTCTTTTTGCCGTCTTTTTGCCGTCTTTTTGCCGTCTTTTTGTCGTCTTTTTGCCGTCTTTTTGTTGTCTTTTTGCCGTCTATTTGCCGTCTATTTGCCGTCTATTGGCCGTCTTTTTACCGTCTATTTGCCGTCTATTTGCCGTCTTTTTGCCATCTATTTGCCGTCTTTTTTTATAATTGAGGAGAGTTTGACTAGGGTATTTTATAGTTTCCTGGTATCGTGCATAGCCTAGGTATTATAAGATACTGGATATAAGAGCACAACATCCTAATGTTCTGTCCCCGGATTTGCAGGTGCAACAGTATCCTAAGATAGGATCATCTTCCATTATTATACTGCCATTATCGCGTACCTGACCGCGACGCCACGCGTGCAGGGGTACTAACACAACTAGCAAATTGACCAGTTCGTTCCACTCACGTCCTTCATTCAAGTTCTAAATCCCCTAAACTGTTTCTCGAGATTCGTGAAAGAATTATAAGAAGCTTGCGGTTTACATCTCACGATACAGCAACTAATCGTTCTTTGGGAGTTGACTTCTCGGGTGGATTTCGTTTACCGTAAGTCAAGAATCGCACATAAAAATGCAATTAAGTCTAAAAACTATGGAGTTTTGGACCGAGTAGCCATTCCGACTTTTGATCGACTTGCTGAGAATAGCGATATATCAAACTATCAGCCAATTTAACGGAAGCCGGTTTTCCACAAGAACTGCGCGGGGTCCTTTGAAGCTAAAACATCTATCGTCAATATTGTAATTGTAGGACGACGCCGATGAAGATTCAAATTTCGCAATTTCTGAAATCTCAGAATTGACAGTAAAAATCGGAACTATGCCATCTTAATAAGTGTATTGCACTCTATTCTTACAAGATAGTTAAGAAGAAATTTGGAGCCAATTTTGAGAATATTCTTAAAATGGCTCAAGGGCTTAATGTAAAGTACCGCCAAAATTTAAAGGCTGTTTTTCAAAATCGAAGAGCTTCGAGTCGAGCCAAATCGACCGATTCAGATTGGAAAAATCCATTAAGACTTTAGGAGATAATGAAGATACGGGTTAAAAAACACAGTTTTTATATCAAGAGGCCCCATAACGTATTTCTGTTGGAATCTTGAAATCAATTTTCCGCAGCATTGCAAAAATAAAAAAAATAGAAAAGAGATGTTTTTGAAAAATTTCCTTTTTTCTTTCTCGCACCGAAGATGAGAAAACATTGCAATCGGCAATTTGAAAAATGGTAAATTTTCAATTGAAATTCTCTTATTGAAGGGCTCTGGAACGAAAAAGTGAATAAATGTAATTCCTTCTTTTGGTAATTTACTTCCTTCAACACTTTGTGTAGTGAGAATCCATGTTTTGTGTTCTTGATACAGAAAAATCGATTGACGGCAAAATAACTTATGTCCGTCCGTCTATGGTAGAGGCTAGCGCGTAAATTATTCAACCGCTTTTCTCCACAGTTTATATTACTGGACCAATTTAGATAAGAATATTTTAATTTTGTAAGATTCGTTACACGAAGCCTCCACAATTTTCAATTTTTTTAAAAAAAGTCTCCAAATATTTTGATAAAACTTTTTAAAGGACGTTCAAGAGAATGGTGCAGGTCTCACATTTTTGACAATTACTAATTTTTCGAAAATTGTAAAAGCTTACTTTCCTTTCGGCATCTTCCTAAAACTACAATATTGATGATAGTGATGTTGAAGATAGTGTTTTATAAGAGAGATTTTGAAATGTCATTTACAATTTTTCGAAAATGTAAACTTTTTCGCGTAATTCGCACTATTTGTGTGAATTATAAGCAATTTTTAAATTTTTAAACATTTTTTTCTCCAAAACAACTTTAATTTTTTTTCTTTAAATCTTCCCATCGTATGTATCAAAAGATGTTAAAAATGATGCTGTCTTATTTGTGGCCAACTCTGTATTTTAGAAAAGTGCAACATTTTATCATTTCAAAACTACAAAATTAAAGATAGAGATTTTTGCATTAAACAATATCTGTTCTAAGAAATAAACTCTTTAAAAGAGTTTATGTACAACTAGTAATTTTCGCGAAATTTCTGCTTGAAATTTATGCAATTATAAATGTACGCTCCTCAAAACCTATTTTTTTCCAATTTTGATCTTCAATTTTTTCCAGGGATAGAACAGGGATTGCTTAAATGTTTGGTATAATCTCGTTTTCGTTGAAATCTCTAAATTTTCAAAAATCGCAAATTTAAAAAGAATGCAAGAGAATATGTCCTGTTGTAGAACTAGTTTTCTTTGAAAAGTTCAGTAGATGTTTCAGAAGTAAACAAATATATTTCTTCATTCATGCAAATGTATCACTCAATTTCATTAAGGAAAAAAAACTGAAGCGGTTTCGAACGTGATAGCATTGTTGGCTTTGTTTTGCTACATTTGATTCTTTATGTTGCATTCAAAGGAAGAAAGTAATATATTTTACTCATTATCTCGAGTATCAATACAATGCGATCATTGCATTTGGGTAAATTATTTGCCCTGGCTATTCTGCATTTTACGTTCTTGCATTTCTTAAGTGACAGATTAAGTGTTTTTGATTTTTTAAGTTCCAGCGAAGACAAGTTACCTCGTATTCTGGAAACTTTGAACCGAAAGAAGCATTAGATCCTGTTGATTATGATTTTTTCGATGAATATCCAACCGAAAAGACTTTTGTTGAGGGGAAACGCGAAAATACAAACTTTTCATTTATATATTCTAAAATAAATAAAGAACTTTCAGATATACTACCTCCTGACAGAAATATTCCAGACACTCGATTGCAAGATTGTAAGTACTTTAATTATTCCAAAAACCTGCCCAAAGTAAGTGTCATTATTGTGTTTCAAAACGTAATAACGAGCTTATTGATACGAACCATCCATAGTGTGATCAATAGAACTCCCGCACAATTTTTAGAAGAAATTTTGCTCCTTGATGATTACAGCTCTCTAAATCTGGAGGAATTCATGAAGAAGTACATGAAAAACTTTAATACGAAAATTAAATTTATTAGAAATGCCAAACCGAGAGGTTTGGTCCCCACACGATCTCGAGCTGCAAGAGAAGCAGGCGGAGAAGTGATTGTGTTTCTGGATGCTTATTGTGAGGTAAATGTTAATTGGTTGCCTCCTCTTATTACTCCAATCTTCCAAAACAGGACTTCTCTGACGGTGCCATTTGCTGATGTTATTGACTCTAAGACTTTTGAATATCGAACTTTACGCAAAGAAAAAGACTACTATCATGGAATTTTTGATTGGATATGATCTACAGAGAAAGCAAACTCCCATCAATTCCTCAAAGATACTACAGTCGACCTTACACGTCACCAACTCATCCTGGTGGAATATTTGCAATAAACCGTAACTTTTTCTTAGCCCTTGGTGCCTATGACCCAGGTTTAGTAGGAAATAAAGGAGAAAATTTGGAGTTGTCTTTCAAGATCTGGATGTGTGGGGGAAGCATAATTTGGGTCCCGTGCTCTCGCGTAGGACACATTTTTAAAGGTGCTGCTCCTTCTATGTTAGGTCAGACAGTAGACAGCAAGAGAGGACCTCCAATGCTTATTAACTTGAAGCGCATTGTAGAAGTTTGGCTTGATGCCCAATATAGAAATCACTTTTACACTAAAGAACCTTTAGCGCAATATGTAGATCACGGAGATATTTCAAAGCAAATTGCTTTGAAAAAGAAGCTTAAATGCCACTCATTTCAGTGGTATATGAACACTATAGCTTATAGTGTTTTATACACCTATCCAGAGCCACCTGCAAATGTGCTTTCAGGAGAACTTCGAAATGTAGCTTCGCAGACATGCATCACTGAAAAGAAAATTGGACAATATGTACTATTAGTAATGGCACCTTGTAATAGTAAATTTTTGAAACCTATTCGTTTAAACCTGAAAGGACAACTTGGATTGGGTTCTAAATGTATTGATTCTGAAAAGACCCGAATTAAAATTGTTCCTTGCAATTCTGGAACGATGAAAGGTCCATGGATATACGACGAAAAATATCAAAGCATGTATCACAATGTTGAGAAAAATGTATGGCATTAGTTCCTAAGAGACATAATATTATACTTCAACATTGCACAAAGACAAGCAATTATTTTAGATGGATATTCAAAACAATTAATCCTGAATGGTAACATCAGTTGAATTTATGACAACCTTTTTATTTACAATAATGAGAGTATTCTAAATAAAATGATTTTCATATCACATAGAATTTTCGACTTCGGCAATATCATTATAAATGTTGATCTTCAAATAGTTCTTTGAGGAACAAATTAATATTTTTTTACTATAATTTACAAAAGAGCAAAATTTTGTATTCAATTCTACTTACTTGATATATTCTGTAACCCAGAGGATTGAGATTTAATGTAAATCTTTATAAGAAGTGAAATAAATTGTAATGAAGTATTTTCATTGAATATTGTTAAATACACAATGGACATGAACACAATGAGATGCAATTCACACAATTAGAGTGAACATTGTGATATGAAAATATCGTGAAGGACCTACTGAAGAATATAGAACAGAAATTGGGTGGTCACTATTCAAATCAGTTTAATTAAAACCAATATTTTTTCAATAATATAAATTAATATTTCTTTTATTTTTTAATCATTTTAACAAATTGTGACATTTTCACAGTCTGTCATCATTTTTACTTTCTCGCTACCACTTACGCAGTAGAGAGAAATAGGGCGAAAAGGTACGTGCGGTTTTCGCATCACTAGTTATTAATAAATGCACTAATTAATTATAGTGATTCGTCTAAATACAAGTGAAGGCCGGAGACCGGAGACCAGAAACTTTCGTTTTTCGGTCATAAACGTTTCAGAGTAAGAAATGCTAATACAAGTTCTTATATCGTTAACGAAAGTTATCTTCAATTTTTACTGTTGAGGAAATTTTTACTGTTGAGGAATATGTAAGGTCATGTTTGTACAATTTTAGCATCCACTTCCTTTTCGGAGTTATCTCAATTGCGAGTCTCAAAATTATCTCCATTATGAGACAAGGCAAATTGAGCACTGTTCACCACACTTTTAGTACTAATATCACCGCCGGTGGTAAAAATCTCAATACAAAGTCCGCTCGCACGAATACAGCAACATTAGCTCTTAAGACCGCACGGCTTACCGTTTCCACAAAAATACACGGAGAAAATGAGCCCAGAATTTTACCTTATACAAATGAGAGTATTTTTTCTGAAAGGGTGTTTCTGTGGGCGGAAATAACTTCTAATGGAAACTTCGTCAAGGGTGTTTGGGAGCAAAACCATTATATACCAAGAAACAAAAACATAAACACAATCTGTCTCCCTTCCATCGAAACAAACATTTCTACCAGAGGAGTTATCTCATGATTAATTAATTCATTTAAACATGAATACTTGTTTTTTTACCCAAAATATAAAGTTAAAGTACCTCGTCTGAAAGTGTCTTTCAAGTCTTTCAAGAAAAAAATTGGTGCCGTTTTTGAGAAAATCTTGTTTTTGTATTTTTTTAAAATTGGAGAAATTGCACGCAATATTGCGCGAAAACCATTACAATTTTTTACAAAAGTACATGACCTTGAAAGAATTCACTATGGGGAACAAATTTCATTTCTATGAAAATCTCCATCTGCAATTTTGTAGTTTAACCATGAAACCCGGTTCTATGCCACCTTTATAAGTGTATTTTACTCTATTCTTACAAGAAATTTAAAGAAATAATTTGGAGCCGTTTTTGAGAAAATTTTGAAAATGTCCGGAGGGCTTCATGTACAGTACCCTTAAATTTTAAGAAAGTTTTCAAGGCATCGACTGGAAACAGATCGACAGGAGTTTCTTCAATTTGAAAAAAAATCGTACCTATGGTGTAGGCGCTAGTGGTGTTCACGGACGGACGGAGGGTTTGTTTTCAATTAATTTTTCGGAATCAAGGGCCCATAAAACAGTGATTCAGGCTACACCACGTGTTAGGGGATTTTTTTTCTTAATTTAGGAACTGGATTTATCCAGTTTTTTGTTATCAGGGCCCGGCAATGAATTTTTTCCGCCAAAAATTCGCAGTTTTTTCGCGAAGCATAACATAACCTTCCCTGTACTACGTACATTACTCTGTATATACGTATGTATATGGTAAAGTAAAAAATGTAGAAGAGAGCGGAGTCAGTTTGACTCCCGTCTGTGGTTACGGGTTAAGTTGGATATAAAATGAATCGATGAAAAGACGAGACTTTCTTGAAATCCTCCAAATTTTATCAATAAACTAGGCATCGAAAACCGAGGAAATGTTAGGGCCCCGCGATTTGTGGAACTTTAAAGTGACTTTCTTGCCAGTAGTGGGCATTGTTTCGAATCAAGGGACTTATGCTAGAGATGGGACGGAGAATTGAAGAAATTGAACTTAAAAATGTCCATCAGACGTAACGTACGAGTGTATGGCCTTGGATTAAGAATGAGACATCATGCAAGTTTAAAATAAAGGTATGCTGTTGGAGATTTTAGATTCATATCAGAAAGCACGAAACTGAGTGATTTTTCATGTGATGAAACTGTTTCTCGTAGCTCATGTTGGTGGGAGATTATGATAATCAATGTGTTTTGTAATTAACGTGTTTAATCATTTTGGAGGGAACATTGTACGATGTAATGTTGAATTTTCATGTTAAGTTGATTGACGTTCTGGTAACAAGCGGAGTTGGTTTACAAATTACTGGTTATGATTTTGTAAATTTTCGAGTGTGTTGTTGTTCAGTACGACTTCAATCTGAGTCATGAGACTAGCCTATCATTGCACTTTGGGGAGAACATTATCTTTGTCTTTTGTTGTTTTGGAAGGCACAGGAAGCCTTGTGCGTTTTTGCAGAAGACAATACGGCAAATGTGTGACATTTGTGCTCACGACAGGTCAGGAGAGTGACAGACCTGATCAAATAGGGTCGCCAAGTGCACAAATGGCGATTAACCTTCGACTTGTATGACTTTAATAGCTAGGTTGCGTTGCTTTGCACCATCTCTGTAAGGTTCCGTAAGGCTCAAAACCTGCCACACTCGACTAAAGACAGAGTAACGAGAAGTTCAAATGCAATTGTGGTGTCCGTGTGAATGCTTGTGGCCCTGGAGTCATCAGCGAGCCTCTGTCTGCGGTGAACGACAGACGACTACCCGCCACCATGGCTGCGAATCTGGGGGAGTAGAGCCCAGACTTGCCCTTCCCAGTGGAAATCAGCTGACGGGTCATTGACCGCCTGAACACGCTTCTATGGAACACGACGCTACCAAGAACAGGGTGGCGTTGTCGTATCTTAAACCATGTTAAGGTTTCAAAAGCACATGTTCCAGCGATGCAAAGAAATAACAGACTTTTTGTTAAGTCTGAATGAGCAGGATAGTTAATAACAATTTTTGTGTGACTTGGCGTGGCCCCGCTTAGGGTTTCTAATTTTTACTTTTTCGACTTACAAATACTTCGTAAGAGGAGAAAATTATTTTATTGTGCGCCGGATTTTCGCCAGTAAAAACTCTTATGGCCGGGGTCTGGGAACGAAAAAGTGGATAAATCCTGTTGCTAAATTATGAAAAAAATCCTCTAACTCGTGGTGTAGGCCAAATCCACGTTGATGCGGAAAAATACATTGACGGCAAAACGTCCGTCTGCCCATCCTGGACCATCTGAAATTAAACATCAGGCTCAAAGAGACTAAGAATAAATAAATTGATTGAAATAAATGAAAGTCGAAACAAGAACCTACTAATTCTTATTTATGGTTATTACTGTTGATTTTTTGTTATCCCTTAAATTCAGGACTAACAAAGCTGGGGATCAGTTAAATAAAATATCTTCTCCAATTTGCAACCAGCTTCCTAAGGAGCAAAAATGATTATTACTTGTGCTTGTATAATAATTTGCACAAACCTAGGCTGCTTCCAATAACGGGACATCCCGTACTTCGTCTTTTGAATGACCTGTTT